>OZ025260.1:2751184-2943135 GCA_964019135.1 Arenicola marina | reverse complement strand
ATCCGTAGTGACTTATATTATATGCACCGACAATCGGCTATTCACATGCACCTAACTAGTCACACACCATTATATGCAAGGTTATTTACAGTTTGTATACACGTATTTAGATGCTATGCCAGTGATTTTAAAGACTAACAGTATTGATTGCTTTGGAAGCCAAAGTTCATCATCTACCGTTGATAAAGCTGTCCACACACTGATTATTACTACACTGTCGATTATTGCAGGCCCGCCGGTTGATGTCAGTATGAACTTCTACATCAGCAGTTTTGGGACAATCAGCGAAATCTCGATGGTGAGTATAAGTCACGTGCCGCTTCGCCACGCACTGCCCATCACGGTTAGAGTTATCGCTAATTTGTATGCACAATTGTGCCATTATATTCCGGGAAGAGGTTGCATAGCGTATCCCTGCATTAACCCGATATCTACATCTAATTATACATATAATATAATCTAATTATACATATAATATAATATAATTATACATATAATATAATCTAATTATACATATAATATAATCTAATTATACATATAATATAATCTAATTATACATATAATATATATCTAATTATACATATATTATACATCTAATTATACATATAATATACATATAATTATACAAACATTTTCCATATGATTTATAACATTATTGTTACATATCGTACATATTGGGTTAAGCACATTTTTATTTATTATACTATAATTACATGTGTATTAGATATATAATTACATGAATATATCATATGCTTAATTAATGCTAGGGAGCCACCCAGCAAGCCAAGCCCGGGTCAGTATCAGTGTCAGGGTCAGAGTTTTATTTAACGAGGTTCCCCTGAAAGGGGTTGCCATCTGGCAGGGTCACCTCAACAAACATGATATGGGTCAGTAGAAAGTATGTAGTCAATGTTGACAACGGCACTTCGCCGGTATCGTGTCAACTGTCTGACACCAGAAGTAATAGAACAAACACTGGATCAGCTGACAAGATACTATTTAAACCACATATCCCTTATGTCAAGAGTAATAACTGAACACTGAATAATACAATAGCATATTTAACGCACATATTCCTTTTGTCATGAGTAACAAACAAACACTGGATAAATACAATAAACTACATTTACCACATCACGAAAATTGCTAGACTTTTCAGGATTACCGAGTGGACATCTTCCTGCGTGAGTACTGGAGTGATTCGCGCATGCGCTACGCGCCGTTTCCGGGCCAGCGGGTGCCGATGGTGCTGCCGAGCCGCGCCTCCTCGGCCATCTGGCTTCCGGATGTGTACTTCCCGAACGAGAAGCAGGCGCACATCCACGACGTCACTTCGCCCAACCAGCTCATCCGGATATACCCCAACGGCTCGGTGGAGTACAGCGTCCGGTAAAGAGCATCCAGGATCGGAATGTGTTTGTTCCATAACAAAGGGTTGGATGGGGAGGGGAGTGTGGCGGGGTGGGGGCGGGGTGGGGGCGCACAACCCGTGGGTAGAGGAGCGAAGTGGGAGACGCGGGGGGGTGGGGGGGAGTTAATGATGAGTAGCGTACATTGAAGGGGTGTGTGATGTGACCATGTTCATGTATGTTTTAGATTGACCTTGACCTTGGCGTGCCCCATGGACCTCTCATCATTCCCGATGGATAGACAGACATGCATGATCAAGCTGGAGAGTTGTAAGTAGAGAACTGTAAGCGGAGTTTGGTAAGTAGAGAACTCTAAGCGGGCATCTGTACGCAGTGATCTGTATGTAGAGAACTGCAAGTGGAGCGCTCTACGTAGATGGATGAAAGAGGGGAGTTATAAATAGAAGGATGAGTGAAGAAATGTAAATAGATAGCAACAATGAGACTCTGGGACTAAATGAAGCAACGCCACTTCTTCACGATCGCCAAATTGTGGATATTATTTTTGATTATGTGGGCTTTATATCACACTAATGAACATGATCATTTTATACTTAGAACGAAAGCTAAGCATCAGAAATGCGGAAATGTGGTCAGTACCCAAAGCCACTGCCCCGCTCTGCTTGCGTCCCCTCCTCTAGGCGTGGGTGCTGCCCCGCTCTGTTTGCTTCCCCTCCTCGAGGCGTGTATGGGCCCCTCCTTTAGTCCACAGTACCTAGGCGTGGGTGCTGGGCCGCCTGCCAATGTATCATTAAACGTGGTAAGAGGACTCTGTTTGTTCTCAGTTACCAATGGTTGTTCCCCGTATTGGCGTACGATGGGGATGGGCGCTGCCCCGCTCTGTTTGCTTCCCCTCCTCCAGGCGTGGGTGCTGCCCCACTCTGTTTGCTTCCCCTTCTCGAGGCGTGGGTGCTGCCCCGCTCTGCTTGCTTCCCCTCCTATAGACGTGGGTGCTGCCCCGCTCTGTTTGCTTCCCCTCCTCCAGGCGTGGGTGCTGCCCCACTCTGTTTGCTTCCCCTCCTCGAGGCGTGGGTGCTGCCCCACTCTGTTTGCTTCCCCTCCTCTAGGCGTGGGTGCTGCCCCGCTCTGTTTGCTTACCCTCCTCTATGCGTGGGTGCAGCCCCGCTCGGCTTGCTTCCCCTCGTCCAGGCGTGGGTGCTGCTCCGCTCTACTTGCTTCCCCTCCTCTAGGCGTGGGTGCTGCCCCGCTTTGCTTGCTTTCCCTCCTCGAGACGTGAGTGCTGCCCCGCTCTGTTTGCTTACTCTCCTCTAGGCGTGGGTGCAGCCCCGCTCGGTTTGCTTCCCCTCCTCCAGGCGTGGGTGCTGCTCCGCTCTACTTGCTACCCCTCCTTTAGTCCACAGTACCTAGGCGTGGGTGCTGGGCCGCCTGCCAATGTATCATTAAACGTGGTAAGAGGACTCTGTTTGTTCTCAGTTACCAATGGTTGTTCCCCGTATTGGCGTACGATGGGGATAGGTGCTGCCCCGCTCTGTTTGCTTCCCCTCCTCCAGGCGTGGGTGCTGCTCCGCTCTACTTGCTACCCCTCCTTTAGTCCACAGTACCTAGGCGTGGGTGCTGGGCCGCCAGCCAATGTATCATTAAACGTGGTAAGAGGACTCTGTTTGTTCTCAGTTACCAATGGTTGTTCCCCGTATTGGCGTACGATGGGAATCTAACTAGTACACACTCGCATGTGCCGCCCACGCCGAGGGAGGTTGGTGGGGGGAGGGAGGGAGGGGCCTGCACACTGTCAGTGGAGGAGGAGGAGGAGGGGGGGAGGAGGAGGAGGAGGAGGAGGAAGAGAAGGAGGAGTGGGGGGGGGGGAGGGGCGGGGAGGAGGAGGAGGAGGAGGGGTTCGGAAAGTCTAGTGAGCTGAACACACATCCAGCCTGCTTCTTTTTTCAGTGCTATTTATCTGAATACCTTTTTTTTATTAATTTTTGTGGCATATAGCGTGGCATATTTTGTACATAACCCAAGACGGGTATTACTAATGGCATGTAGAGATGATATTGCAGGGGCGGAAGCAGGAATTTGAAAAGGAGGGGTCCACTGAAACTTGCCTCGGGGGAGGGGGCTAAGAAAATAGCGACCACCAATAGTCCACACCCCCAACGGGGGGGAGGGGGTGGGGGGGGAGTGTCCACCCATGCTTTTGAGCCTTCTTCCTCAAAAACAAGGAAAGGTGTCCACGCCTCAGATGGCCTAACATGGGGAGGTGTCCACGCCTCAGATGGCCAAACAAGGGGAGGTGTCCACGCCTCAGATGGCCTAACAAGGGGAGGTGTCCACGCCTCAGATGGCCTAACTTGTGCGTTGAAAACAGGGTTATCTTCCTCAAAAAGAAGGGGGGGGGGGGTGGACCCCCCTGCAAAGCTCCCCCTGAATGCCCCCCATATATTTATTTTCCTCTTTCCATCCCTCTCCCTCTCTCCCTCCCTCCTCTCACTCTCTCTCTCTCTCTCTCTTCCTCTCTCTCTTTCTCTCTCTCTCTCTCTCTCTCTCTCTCTCTCTATATATATATATATATATATATATGTATATATATATAATATGCTTATAATGTCGTTGTGTCGCAGCCAACATCAGGGAATGAGATTTCCTGACAGTTGCAAGGGCAGGGCAGACCTCTGGGGAGGCAATATGGAGTGAGGTGGCATTCACGGTCAGGGAGAGAGCGGAGGGACATGGGGTGTAACAATAATACATCAGATATGATTGGCCTCGTAGTGGTAGCAGCGACAAGTGGAAGAGGAATATGCAGAAGGAAGACGTATTGAGAATGTATAGACTTAACAAGAGACGTGAGCTAGTATACAAACATGTCGACCATGTAGAAAAAGTGCAGGAAAAGCACTGTAGGATTTACATATAGACAGAACGCTATCCACATTTGTGTTTGGTTACATAAATACAACGGCGTTATCATCCATGTAAGTAAATAATGAGCTGGTATTTTGCGTTGTGATGGCCATTGTTAAGGCGGATGGCTGGGTATGATGGATGCAGTGGTCGGTGGATAAAAAACAGGCATTCCATCTGCGGAATGACGGTCGTGAATAATAGACGGACGAGCCGCCGTGCTTCCCTGAGTCACACCATTCCTCACCGCAATACAGTGACGCCATCGGGGACAAAGAAGTGACGCGCATATATATACTGATACAAGGCACTGATATATGAGGTGCCGGGACGGCTGATGGAGGCCAGCAGTGTGTAGAGGACAGAGGGACGGCTGATGGAGGCCAGCAGTGTGCAGAGGACAGAGGGACGGCTGATGGAGACCAGCAGTGTGCAGAGAACAGAGGGACGGCTGATGGAGACCAGCAGTGTGTAGAGGACGGAGGGACGGCTGATGGAGACCAGCAGTGTGTAGAGGACAGAGGGACGGCTGATGGAGACCAGCAGTGTGTAGAGGACGGAGGGACGGCTGATGGAGACCAGCAGTGTGTAGAGAACGGAGGGACGGCTGATGGAGACCAGCAGTGTGTAGAGGACAGAGGGACGGCTGATGGAGACCAGCAGCGTGTAGAGGACAGAGGGACGGCTGATGGAGACCAGCAGTGTGTAGAGGACGGAGGGACGGCTGATGAAGACCAGCAGTGTGTAGAGGACAGAGGGACAGCTGATGGAGACCAGCAGTGTGTAGAGGACGGAGGGTCGGCTGATGGAGGCCAGCAGTGTGTAGAGGACGGAGGGACGGCTGATGGAGACCAGCAGTGTGTAGAGGACAGAGGGACGGCTGATGGAGACCAGCAGTGTGTAGAGGACGGAGGGACGGCTGATGGAGACCAGCAGTGTGTAGAGGAAGGAGGGACGGCTGATGGAGACCAGCAGTGTGTAGAGGACAGAGGGACGGCTGATGGAGACCAGCAGTGTGTAGAGGACGGAGGGTCGGCTGATGGAGGCCAGCAGTGTGTAGAGGACGGAGGGACGGCTGATGGAGGCCAGCAGTGTGTAGAGGACGGAGGGACGGTTGATGGAGACCAGCAGTGTGTAGAGGACAGAGGGTCGGCTGATGGAGGCCAGCAGTGTGTAGAGGACGGAGGGACGGCTGATGGAGACCAGCAGTGTGTAGAGGACGGAGGGTCGGCTGATGGAGGCCAGCAGTGTGTAGAGGGCAGAGGGACGGCTGATGGAGACCAGCAGTGTGTAGAGGACGGAGGGTCGGCTGATGGAAGCCAGCAGTGTGTAGAGGACAGAGGGACGGCTGATGGAGACCAGCAGTGTGTAGAGGACGGAGGGTCGGCTGATGGAGGCCAGCAGTGTGTAGAGGACAGAGGGACGGCTGATGGAGACCAGCAGTGTGTAGAGGACAGAGGGACGGCTGACGGAGTCCAGCAGACACGTTCGGCTTGCAACAAGTAATGCTGCCCCCCTATGACCATTAGGTTTTACATGCTGCAACACAACCCAGCAGTCATTTGCGTCGCCAGACTGCCCATAAAATCCACATCCCAGATCATCAAAACATGTAATATCTACTGCAATAACTCATGGCTTGAGCACAATTTCCAGGGGAAAATGGCTCGTTTATAATGATAATTACCCCCACTGAATGGGTATAAAGTTGCTAAGCCAATGCCTAACGCTTTATAGTCAATTTACAACGGTGCCAGACTGGGTCGCATTTACATTGGACTCTTTCTGAATTATTATATAATTGAGTTTACTGGTCCCTGACTGGTGCCTGACCCCAAGCATGCAGGGCACCAAGGCACGGTAACAAGCGGAGGTCTCGCGACGCCCCCTGACGGAGGAGACGACCCAGTACTCAGCGAACATCAGGGTTGAGTTGCGGAGCACGATCGACCGCGATCGATAGCCTCAGCGAGAGTAGTTCCGCCTCATAATATTCAAATCTGGACGACGATTCTTCTGAAATACGTGGGGATAACCCGTAAATATCGATGCATAATAATTATCCTTTATTTATCAATATTTTACACTATTTAGAGTGTGCTGTTATTTCCAAATTAGGGTTAATTATTTAGTGGATATACCCGCAGTAAATTGTTCGCGGCGGTCGATCGTGCTCCGCAACTCAACCCTGTCAAATCCGACGTGTGTTACTAAAACACGGAACGGACTCAAGGATTTTTATCTGACTTAAAATCGTCCACCAACACAACACGGAATTGCAAGCATCTTGCTTGCCTGAATCGGCCCTCATTAAATCCAAACACGCTCAAGGGCACGGTCCAAAAAGGTGAAGGTCGAATGGGGGGAGGAGTCAGGGCGCAAAATGCGCTGAGGGGTGAAATAGCCGGACCACCCACCGTTTTATCAATTACCTGTCTCACACCAGTATATTCTTCCGCGTGGATTGCGTGTTTGCTGCACCCAATGTATTGTTCTGTCTAGGAAGCCCAGCCACCAGTTAAATCTCGGTCTTCTATATCTGCTATACCCGTGCGAGAGCTACTATTATTCCGATCCCTCTCTCTATGTTGCTGTTTCGCAGTTGGCTACGAGACCAGTGACATGACAATGACATGGCAGGACGATCCAGTGGAAGCTGACGAGGCGCTGGAGCTGCCTCAGTTTGAGCTGGAATCCTTCGCGACCAGCAACTGCTACAAGACCTACAAGACAGGTGTGTCCCCCGTATAGTCACGGGGCATGTAGTGTATGGCCATGTAGCCCAGGACCAATGGTAGGGCCAACGTGTGGTCACCAGAGGGTAAACGCAATTTTAAGATTTTTCTGGGGTACGTGGTTAGATATCTATACATTTTAGTTGGATCATGTAGGGTTTGTTCATTTTCAATTGATGAAATCAACCGAAAAATAAAACCGTTTCGGAAACTGATTTCAGCGTCTGTCCGAAACAATAAAAAATCGTCAACCCTGGTTTGGGGAAACTAGAGTTTACTTTAATTTGTTTCTAATTATTGATTGTTCCATTTCGCCTTCGTTGGGTCGGAAATTCGGCAAGTTCGGCAAATAAGTTTTTTTCTTCTAACGCCAAGACCGGGATCGCTCTGTTACCAGGAAACTTCCCGTGCCTGAAGGCGACCTTTAGCCTGCGCCGGAACTACGGCTTCTTCCTGCTCCAGACCTACATCCCCAGCGTCCTCATCGTCATCTTGTCCTGGGTCTCCTTCTGGATCAATATGGATGCCATTCCGGCGCGCATCTCCCTGGGGGTGACCACCGTGCTTACCATGGCAACCCAGCTGTCTGGATCGAAGGACTCCCTTCCCAAGGTGTCCTACCCCAAGGCCATCGACATCTGGATGGCTCTCTGCATGATCTTTGTCTTCGCTGCTCTCCTGGAGTACGCCTTCGTCAACGCACTCTCCCGGCAGGGGGCGCCAGAGGAGCGGATTGTGTACATCGACAGGAATCCGGAGCCACCGGACTCCACTCGGGTGGGTCACGTGACCTGTCTTTTTGTGGCCGCGCCCTCTGTCGGTACGGTATTGCTATGCCGTGGCTCCTAATCCCGCTTCGGTAGAAACTCAATGCACCCGGTTGTCATTTAGGTGTGTTTACAGTATGTGATATATTTAATTATTATTATTGGGGTCACCCGCGGGGTTAGCCGGGGTCAGCGGAGGTCATCCAGTGGGGTTTAGTAAGGTAACGTGTGAGTCTTTTGGCGAGAGTGCTCTTCTCAGCCTGCCCAAGCCGCCGGGGTCGGCGAGAGTGCTCTTCTCAGCCTGCCCAAGCCCCCGGGGTCGGCGAGAGTGCTCTTCTCAGCCTGCCCAAGCCGCCGGGGTCGGCGAGAGTCTCTTCTCAGCCTGCCCAAGCCGCCGGGGTCGGCGAGAGTGCTCTTCTCAGCCTGCCCAAGCCCCCGGGGTCGGCGAGAGTGCTCTTCTCAGCCTGCCCAAGCCGCCGGGGTCGGCGAGAGTCTCTTCTCAGCCTGTCCAAGCCGCCGGGGTCGGCGAGAGTGCTCTTCTCAGCCTGCCCAAGCCGCCGGGGTCGGCGAGAGTGCTCTTCTCAGCCTGCCCAAGCCGCCGGGGTCGGCGAGAGTGCTCTTCTCAGCCTGCCCAAGCCGCCGGGGTCGGCGAGAGTGCTCTTCTCAGCCTGCCCAAGCCGCCGGGGTCGGCGAGAGTCTCTTCTCAGCCTGCCCAAGCCGCCGGGGTCGGCGAGAGTGCTCTTCTCAGCCTGCCCAAGCTGCCGGGGTCGGCGAGAGTGCTCTTCTCAGCCTGCCCAAGCCGCCGGGGTCGGCGAGAGTGCTCTTCTCAGCCTGCCCAAGCCCCCGGGGTCGGCGAGAGTGCTCTTCTCAGCCTGCCCAAGCCGCCGGGGTCGGCGAGAGTCTCTTCTCAGCCTGCCCAAGCCGCCGGGGTCGGCGAGAGTGCTCTTCTCAGCCTGCCCAAGCCCCCGGGGTCGGCGAGAGTGCTCTTCTCAGCCTGCCCAAGCCGCCGGGGTCGGCGAGAGTCTCTTCTCAGCCTGTCCAAGCCGCCGGGGTCGGCGAGAGTGCTCTTCTCAGCCTGCCCAAGCCGCCGGGGTCGGCGAGAGTGCTCTTCTCAGCCTGCCCAAGCCGCCGGGGTCGGCGAGAGTGCTCTTCTCAGCCTGCCCAAGCCGCCGGGGTCGGCGAGAGTGCTCTTCTCAGGCTGCCCAAGCCGCCGGGGTCGGCGAGAGTCTCTTCTCAGCCTGCCCAAGCCGCCGGGGTCGGCGAGAGTGCTCTTCTCAGCCTGCCCAAGCTGCCGGGGTCGGCGAGAGTGCTCTTCTCAGCCTGCCCAGGCCGCCGGGGTCGGCGAGAGTGCTCTTCTCAGCCTGCCCAAGCCGCCGGGGTCGGCGAGAGTGCTCTTCTCAGCCTGCTCAAGCCGCCGGGGTCGGCGAGAGTGCTCTTCTCAGCCTGCCCAAGCCGCCGGGGTCGGCGAGAATGCTCTTCTCAGCCTGCCCAAGCTGCCGGGGTCGGCGAGAGTGCTCTTCTCAGCCTGCCCAAGCTGCCGGGGTCGGCGAGAGTGCTCTTCTCAGCCTGCCCAGGCCGCCGGGGTCGGCGAGAGTGCTCTTCTCAGCCTGCTCAAGCCGCCGGGGTCGGCGAGAGTGCTCTTCTCAGCCTGCCCAAGCCGCCGGGGTCGGCGAGAGTGCTCTTCTAAGCCTGCCCAGGCCGCCGGGGTCGGCGAGAGTGCTCTTCTCAGCCTGCCCAAGCCGCCGGGGTCGGCGAGAGTGCTCTTCTAAGCCTGCCCAGGCCGCCGGGGTCGGCGAGAGTGCTCTTCTAAGCCTGCCCAAGCCGCCGGGGTCGGCGAGAGTGCTCTTCTCAGCCTGCCCAAGCCGCCGGGGTCGGCGAGAGTGCTCTTCTCAGCCTGCCCAAGCCGCCGGGGTCGGCGAGAGTGCTCTTCTCAGCCTGCCCAAGCCGCCGGGGTCGGCGAGAGTGCTCTTCTCAGCCTGCCCAAGCCGCCGGGGTCGGCGAGAGTGCTCTTCTCAGCCTGCCCAAGCTGCCGGGGTCGGCGAGAGTGCTCTTCTCAGCCTGCTCAAGCCGCCGGGGTCGGCGAGAGTGCTCTTCTCAGCCTGCCCAAGCCGCCGGGGTCGGCGAGAATGCTCTTCTCAGCCTGCCCAAGCTGCCGGGGTCGGCGAGAGTGCTCTTCTCAGCCTGCCCAAGCTGCCGGGGTCGGCGAGAGTGCTCTTCTCAGCCTGCCCAGGCCGCCGGGGTCGGCGAGAGTGCTCTTCTCAGCCTGCTCAAGCCGCCGGGGTCGGCGAGAGTGCTCTTCTCAGCCTGCCCAAGCCGCCGGGGTCGGCGAGAGTGCTCTTCTAAGCCTGCCCAGGCCGCCGGGGTCGGCGAGAGTGCTCTTCTCAGCCTGCCCAAGCCGCCGGGGTCGGCGAGAGTGCTCTTCTAAGCCTGCCCAGGCCGCCGGGGTCGGCGAGAGTGCTCTTCTAAGCCTGCCCAAGCCGCCGGGGTCGGCGAGAGTGCTCTTCTCAGCCTGCCCAAGCCGCCGGGGTCGGCGAGAGTGCTCTTCTCAGCCTGCCCAAGCCGCCGGGGTCGGCGAGAGTGCTCTTCTCAGCCTGCTCAAGCCGCCGGGGTCGGCGAGAGTGCTCTTCTAAGCCTGCCCAAGCCGCCGGGGTCGGCGAGAGTGCTCTTCTCAGCCTGCTCAAGCCGCCGGGGTCGGCGAGAGTGCTCTTCTCAGCCTGCCCAAGCCGCCGGGGTCGGCGAGAATGCTCTTCTCAGCCTGCCCAAGCTGCCGGGGTCGGCGAGAGTGCTCTTCTCAGCCTGCCCAAGCTGCCGGGGTCGGCGAGAGTGCTCTTCTCAGCCTGCCCAGGCCGCCGGGGTCGGCGAGAGTGCTCTTCTCAGCCTGCTCAAGCCGCCGGGGTCGGCGAGAGTGCTCTTCTCAGCCTGCCCAAGCCGCCGGGGTCGGCGAGAGTGCTCTTCTAAGCCTGCCCAGGCCGCCGGGGTCGGCGAGAGTGCTCTTCTCAGCCTGCCCAAGCCGCCGGGGTCGGCGAGAGTGCTCTTCTAAGCCTGCCCAGGCCGCCGGGGTCGGCGAGAGTGCTCTTCTAAGCCTGCCCAAGCCGCCGGGGTCGGCGAGAGTGCTCTTCTCAGCCTGCCCAAGCCGCCGGGGTCGGCGAGAGTGCTCTTCTCAGCCTGCCCAAGCCGCCGGGGTCGGCGAGAGTGCTCTTCTCAGCCTGCCCAAGCCGCCGGGGTCGGCGAGAGTGCTCTTCTCAGCCTGCTCAAGCCGCCGGGGTCGGCGAGAGTGCTCTTCTAAGCCTGCCCAAGCCGCCGGGGTCGGCGAGAGTGCTCTTCTCAGCCTGCCCAGGCCGCCGGGGTCGGCGAGAGTGCTCTTCTCAGCCTGCTCAAGCCGCCGGGGTCGGCGAGAGTGCTCTTCTAAGCCTGCCCAAGCCGCCGGGGTCGGCGAGAGTGCTCTTCTCAGCCTGCCCAAGCCGCCGGGGTCGGCGAGAGTGCTCTTCTCAGCCTGCCCAAGCCGCCGGGGTCGGCGAGAGTGCTCTTCTCAGCCTGCCCAAGCCGCCGGGGTCGGCGAGAGTGCTCTTCTCAGCCTGCCCAAGCCGCCGGGGTCGGGGTCGAACCTCACCTGTGCAAGTAATGACTATGTTTGTACAAAGATAAAGACCCCTTTACTAGGCCTCTTTTTTGCAAAGAGTAGAGGATTACTCCCGGAGACATGGCTCCGCTCTCCCTTGACGCGATATGCGGCCGAGATTACTTAAGGCGTCCTACTTAAATCAAACCAATCCACTTCAATGAGTACTTGTTACTGTTACTTGTCTGCCCAAAACGTCATAGTGACTAAAACGTCAGACGTTGGTAGAATGAAATACACAGTTTTAAGTTTGACTTCTACCACTAATAACTGCTATCGCCCACAAAACCCTGCATAACGTTACTGAAGGTGACGAGGCGGGACCACTTGGGGCTAAAGAAATGATTGATTGAGAATTCGTGACTTCTTTCTGACCGACAATCGTGAATAAGGCGCAGGCAAATAAGGAAATCTGAGGTTTCTTGGAATAGAAGGTTTAAAGGGATGGACCAGAGGAGGGGGCGATACCCCATATTCCATCTTTTATGAAAACACTTATATAATCGGAAACTGAAGAGTTACTGCATCATATATTCATAGCCCCCGTCAATAGACACGGCGATCGAGGCACAATGTTATACTGTACATTTGCTCCTAGATGGCGCAGGCCGTGTGGTTATATCGTTTTCATCTCTATGACGTTTTGGGTCCTAACATACGGGTTCCGTGTCTTACCTTTCCAGCCTCCTCGGGATTCATCGAGCTCTACCGACTCTAAAGTCGTCCATAGAAACGACGTGAAGGTAATTATCATTGTAATCATCGTATCAAGGATAAAGCTGGTGCTTCGGGCCACTTTGGTGCACATCAAGGCCAAATAGGGCTAATTAAGACGCCCTCCGATACAATCTAGCGGGCATGTGCTGTATCATGGACCGGCCCACCTGTATCATGGACCGGCCCACCTGGCTCTGTCTCAGGCTTCGCGTTTCCGTGGCGTTGTCCCAGGGATTCTTGGCCTGGTTTGAGCTAAATGTTACATGTGTGCACAAAGGTGGCATAAAACACCCATTTCTCCACATGATGAAATACTAACAGTTAGACGCCACGGTGGCCAAATAGTTATATTCCAGTTACTAGTTTATTTCGTATACCTTGTCTTGTTTCCTGTGTGGTTATTGCTACGTGCTAACACGTTACCAACGCGTATACCTAATAATGCTATATTACTTCCCTGCAACACGATATTCCTTTTTAATATAATGACGACAAGATTCCCTGACCAGCGTTAATAGCGGGCTGTCTGTCCTGTTCCAACGTCACTCCTCCCCTGTCCCTACCCCGTCTACGCCCCCCCCCCCCCCTCCCATCCACCCCCTCCCCCCACCCCCCTCCTACTCCCCCTCCCCCTCCCCTCCCCCCCCCCCCCTCCGTTTTTCAGGTCCCGGTTGCCAGCAGACCTGTCGCCATGGAGACCGCGGTGGTGGGCGGTTCCAAGCGGAGGGATCACCGGCAACTGGCCAACAAGATAGACATGGCGTCCAGAGTCCTCTTCCCCGGAATCTTCATCATCTTCAACTTCGTGTACTGGCCGACCTACATCTACAAGTGAACGCCTCGCCAGAGGAAGGGGTGGGCACTGGCCAACCTTCGTCTACAAGTGAACGTCTCGCCAGGGGAATAGGTGGGAGGGGGGCGGCGAGACCGCTGGTCTGTGTGAGCGGATACTGTTATAAGAGTGTTCTTCTGTGTGACCGGATAAAGTGAAAAGACCGCTCCTCTGTGAGGGGATAAAGAGATAAGACTGCTCGTCTGTGCGAACGGATAAATTGGTTGCTCGCTTTGTATCAACGCTCATACGCTCATGTATTCACGTCATAACGCGCTCGGTGTAGTAACTGACGACATGCAGCCGTTGGCGCTATGATGCCTTGTTGATACCTCAGCCATCATGACTCTCGGGCAAGTAAATCTAGCATCAATCCCGGCATAAACTGGTGTTCTCCCAGTGTATCCCAGACAACTGGTGCGATGTGTTACCTTCCAACAGGGTACATACTGACACCGATGGCGACCCATAGTTCATCATCATTGCGGACATTCATCGTGACTTCATAGCATGTCGTTGAGCTTGACGTCATAACGATGGCGGCCAGTGTGACGTCAAAACGAGGCATACGCACGCTTAACTTAATCGTTCATTAATAGTCACCATGCGGTAATGAGCACTAATCCCCACTCTCATCTATAGGCTATAGACTATGAGAGGCATGACGTCACGGGATTGTGTCTACCCTGGCGACAAGCATGACGTCACGAGTTCTGGTGTAACTGGGCGTCGGCAGTTCAAGGATGTTGAAGTGTGCATATCTTACCGACGCTCAAGAGTTGAATATTGCGGTGCCCATATCCTGAGGCGGCGGGTTGGTGAGGGGTGGGGGTGGGGGGGAGGGGTCTGCTACAACTGGTACAGTAGTTACCGATGCAATTTGTTTATTGTCTTCTATGCAACTTCATCATATAAATCGCATGTACCAAAAGTTTCTTTGCTTGGCTTCCCTCGTTACCTAAATAAATCATACGTTGATACTAGTCCCCCGATTTCCCTTCTTTGTTATTGCTATAGGATGGTAGCAGGACATTTGTTGATATTGTATTGGGTTACTGGGGTACTTGTCACCTATCAGAGGAGGGAGCATGACCATTCGGTGGGGCAGTGCTGGTTTAGGCTGTGTCTGTTACTGGGGTACTTGTTACCTATCAGAGGAGGGAGTATGACCATTCGGTGGGGCAGTGCTGGTTTAGGCTGTGTCTGTTACTGGGGTACTTGTTACCTATCCGAGGAGGGAGTATGACCATTCGGTGGGGCAGTGCTGGTTTAGGCTGTGTCTGTTACTGGGGTACTTGTTACCTATCAGAGGAGGGAGCATGACCATTCGGTGGGGCAGTGCTGGTTTAGGCTGTGTCTGTTACTGGGGTATTGTTACCCATCAGAGGAGGGAGTATGACCATTCGGTGGGGCAGTGCTGGTTTAGGCTGTGTCTGTTACTGGGGTACTTGTTACCTATCAGAGGAGGGAGTATGACCATTCGGTGGGGCAGTGCTGGTTTAGGCTGTGTCTGTTACTGGGGTACTTGTTACCTATCAGAGGAGGGAGTATGACCATTCGGTGGGGCAGTGCTGGTTTAGGCTGTGTCTGTTACTGGGGTACTTGTTACCTATCAGAGGAGGGAGTATGACCATTCGGTGGGGCAGTGCTGGTTTAGGCTGTGTCTGTTACTGGGGTATTGTTACCTATCAGAGGAGGGAGTATGACCATTCGGTGGGGCAGTGCTGGTTTAGGCTGTGTCTGTTACTGGGGTACTTGTTACCTATCAGAGGAGGGAGTATGACCATTCGGTGGGGCAGTGCTGGTTTAGGCTGTGTCTGTTACTGGGGTACTTGTTACCTATCAGAGGAGGGAGTATGACCATTCGGTGGGGCAGTGCTGGTTTAGGCTGTGTCTGTTACTGGGGTACTTGTTACCTATCAGAGGAGGGAGTATGACCATTCGGTGGGGCAGTGCTGGTTTAGGCTGTGTCTGTTACTGGGGTACTTGTTACCTATCAGAGGAGGGAGTATGACCATTCGGTGGGGCAGTGCTGGTTTAGGCTGTGTCTGTTACTGGGGTACTTGTTACCTATCAGAGGAGGGAGTATGACCATTCGGTGGGGCAGTGCTGGTTTAGGCTGTGTCTGTTACTGGGGTACTTGTTACCTATCAGAGGAGGGAGTATGACCATTCGGTGGGGCAGTGCTGGTTTAGGCTGTGTCTGTTACTGGGGTACTTGTTACCTATCAGAGGAGGGAGTATGACCATTCGGTGGGGCAGTGCTGGTTTAGGCTGTGTCTGTTACTGGGGTACTTGTTACCTATCAGAGGAGGGAGTATGACCATTCGGTGGGGCAGTGCTTTGTTTAGGCTGTGTCTGTTACTGGGGTATTGTTACCTATCAGAGGAGGGAGTATGACCATTCGGTGGGGCAGTGCTGGTTTAGGCTGTGTCTGTTACTGGGGTACTTGTTACCTATCAGAGGAGGGAGTATGACCATTCGGTGGGGCAGTGCTGGTTTAGGCTGTGTCTGTTACTGGGGTACTTGTTACCTATCAGAGGAGGGAGTATGACCATTCGGTGGGGCAGTGCTGGTTTAGGCTGTGTCTGTTACTGGGGTACTTGTTACCTATCAGAGGAGGGAGTATGACCATTCGGTGGGGCAGTGCTGGTTTAGG
Organism: Arenicola marina; assembly: GCA_964019135.1. Lineage (NCBI taxonomy): Eukaryota > Metazoa > Annelida > Polychaeta > Arenicolidae > Arenicola > Arenicola marina. The sequence goes on along the minus strand of OZ025260.1, from coordinate 2,927,536 downwards.
CTGTGTCTGTTACTGGGGTACTTGTTACCTATCAGAGGAGGGAGTATGACCATTCGGTGGGGCAGTGCTGGTTTAGGCTGTGTCTGTTACTGGGGTACTTGTTACCTATCAGAGGAGGGAGTATGACCATTCGGTGGGGCAGTGCTGGTTTAGGCTGTGTCTGTTACTGGGGTACTTGTTACCTATCAGAGGAGGGAGTATGACCATTCGGTGGGGCAGTGCTTTGTTTAGGCTGTGTCTGTTACTGGGGTATTGTTACCTATCAGAGGAGGGAGCATGACCATTCGGTGGGGCAGTGCTGGTTTAGGCTGTGTCTGTTACTGGAGTACCTGTTACCTATATCAGCGGAGGGAGTATGACCATTCGGTGGGGCAGTGCTGGTTTAGGCTGTGTCTGTTACTGGGGTACTTGTTACCTATCAGAGGAGGGAGTATGACCATTCGGTGGGGCAGTGCTGGTTTAGGCTGTGTCTGTTACTGGGGTACTTGTTACCTATCCGAGGAGGGAGTATGACCATTCGGTGGGGCAGTGCTGGTTTAGGCTGTGTCTGTTACTGGGGTACTTGTTACCGATCAGCGGAGGGAGTATGACCATTCGGTGGGGCAGTGCTGGTTTAGGCTGTGTCTGTTACTGGGGTACTTGTTACCGATCAGCGGAGGGAGTATGACCATTCGGTGGGGCAGTGCTGGTTTAGGCTGTGTCTGTTACTGGGGTACTTGTTACCTATCCGAGGAGGGAGTATGACCATTCGGTGGGGCAGTGCTGGTTTAGGCTGTGTCTGTTACTGGAGTACTTGTTACCTATCAGAGGAGGGAGTATGACCATTCGGTGGGGCAGTGCTGGTTTAGGCTGTGTCTGTTACTGGAGTACTTGTTACCTATCCGAGGAGGGAGTATGACCATTCGGTGGGGCAGTGCTGGTTTAGGCTGTGTCTGTTACTGGGGTACTTGTTACCTATCAGAGGAGGGAGTATGACCATTCGGTGGGGCAGTGCTGGTTTAGGCTGTGTCTGTCGCACACCAAGGAGTGTGTGATCATTAACTGCAATGCCACAAGTCCGGATGTGCGTATGAAGGCCAACAGCTAGGGCCAAGATAACTTTGATGCAGGTGTCAGGGCGCGCGTCCCCATAACATGTTGATCTGCAGCTCTGCCTGCTTACCACTGAGGTAGTGAAGTCCCCAAACCCGGTCTTAACGTTATTCATACAGCAATATTATCATTGAATTATTAGGGTTATTTTAGTAACATTTAAGTGTTTAAATGGCAATGATGTATAAGTTGTTAGGTTCTTTGTGTATAAGAACTCACTTGCTGTAAGTAATACGTAAGAGGGTATGTTGTTACGTCACCTGTGTTGGCCAAGCTATTGCATCTCGTGTGGCCATCTTGTGTACTACGTCATCAACATTCTGATGTTGCTACAACTGTTTCCTTTTAGCATATAATAACACATCGATACCGGGAAAGCCAGCATCAATCCTTCTAGATATGGCATAAGTAGCAATAGACATCGCAGATACAACCGTCATGGTTGGCTGATAGATTGACCTAAATATGGCGCTTTAACTTATCTAGGTCATATCGCGACAATGGGAAGGGTCAAGGTAGAGATGAGCTACATCTGCCGGGGTAACCCCCTACTCTTTACATAGCGTGATGTGGCATCTTCATCCTGCATAAGCACAGGTATTTGGACAGGTGAGATTCGAACCGCACACCGGCCGTTTGAGCTGATCTAGCAGAGCACACTCGAACGTGAATAACTGAAAGTAAAAATTAAACGAATCCCAGTTAAATCATGTGAAATCATCCACCCCTTACCCCGCCCCACCCTACCCCTTCCCGACCACAACCAGGGCGAGTCATCTGTTTATAGAAGTCGTCGGACTCACCCTGGGCGAGGCGCGTTGTCCAACGGCTACGACAAGAGCGCCCCTCACGGCGTCGTCGTCAGATGTGTGTGTCGAGGGATTTGATTGGCTGGACCACTCCACCCAGGTGAGGAGGGTAGTAAGCTGTGTGGGATTTATCACAGCATGGAGAATGCTAGACCTATTTATGTATTCAACGATTTCATTTCGTTTGCCCAACTGAATCACTCTGTTAACTGTTTCTCCCATTTAGACACCTTTTGTACATAAAGCGACGCGTTTGCCTTCATTAAGGCCAACGGAGTGTAAATCTTGGTCTCACGTCCACGTCTCAATAATATTTGAACTATATTGAAAAAACAGTTTGCTCCAACGGTTTTATTTAAAGAGAGCGATCATGACATTCCGCGAGTGCAGTCATCATTAAGCTTCAGTTTAATGAAATCGACAAACGTATGGTAACTTTGCGTGGCCTTTTGAGTAGTGAGCGATCAAGATACGTCACATTGACACCACGTTGTATGGCGACAGAACGCGATGCCAACCACGCAGCAGGGGGGTGAGGGACAGATTGACATGACGGGAGGCTCGTGTGGGGGGGTAACCTGAGTGGGGTGGCCAATGAGGGGCCGCCCGTGTGGTAGATAGCCACTGAGAAGCGGCCAGTGATGGGACACCACGTGGCCTTTCGCTGGCGTCCCTTGTTCTCCCAGCCCCTGTTGGGCACCCTAAGCGCACCTTCACCACAACATACCGCACGTCTTACTCACCAAGGGACATACTGTGACCCTGTGTCACAGACACAGAGGTGTCTCCCACGTCCTCAAAATCAGATATTGTTCAATATGTACGATCAATAATCGTCATTGAAGTCACCGCTGATTATTGGAGTGCAAGCATGTAGAGCGTATTAACGGCAAGGATAATTATTTTCAAAAGTAACGCACGACGCAAAACAATCTGTACACTCTGAATAACTTGTCGTGACGTAACGTGAGGTGGGGGAGGGCGCGATGGCCAGCGTCAAACCATGGCAACGGAGGGGTGGCCAAGGTGGGCCCCCTGGGGGTGAGTCCCCTGGGGGTGACACCCACGCCGGGCGTAGTGACGTGCTCCTCCTGTTACGTGGAATCTCGATGGACAAGTCGGAACCCGGAGAAAGCCGCAAGATGGCGCGGCTGTTCGGCAGGTCCTATGGCAGACTCAAGGTAGGGACAGTTGTCTTCATTGCAGTATTCGTCATAAGCGTTACTTTCATATATTATATTTTTCCCATTGAATTGAAGTAATTTTGTTGTTATAGTTCAATTCCTTCTTTTCACCCGATATGTCTGTTCTATAAATGCCACATACCCTACTTCTAGTACGAAACCAATATGTGCGATGTTAACTCTACTCATCTGTGGTCATGACGTCTGGTACATGCTATAGGATGAAAAAAAGAACATATAAATATATATATCAGCTTCAGTTATGCATATGCGAACATGGTGTTAATTCATGAATGTTTCAGTAGAGGGGGTTGACTGACAGTCTAGATGTTTTTATAAGATGATGATTATTTCAGGTATGTTTCGGTAGAGGGGGTCGACCGAGAGTCTGGATGTTTATGATAAGATGATGTTTTTTTCAGGTATGGTTGGGTAGAGGGTGTCGACCGGCAATCGTGTCCCTCGTCTTGTTCTTCATTGTCGTCATGATTGTAACCTTCCGACAATCACAACCTCCAGATGGTAAGAAACCGATGGATTTCATATGACTGAAGAAATACTTTATGGTTGCGTGGATTTGCTTTGCTGAATTTTGCCTTCAATTTCAGACTGCATGTTAAACTAAAATTTAATATAATTATTTGGATGTAGCATAACTATATGGAACAAGTATATATCTAAGGAAACAATAAAAGGTAAATAGGTAATTGAAAGTTTGAGCTTGACAGCTGATGGAACTGTGTATTACGTCACAGACGTGTGTGTAATCGTCTGGCTCATTGCACGGCGTTGGGAACATGAACTTGGTCAAGTGCGTTTGAGTCAATCCATCAATTGAGTTTATAAAATAAATTATTCATTCAGTCATGTCTTAAAATATTACAAAACTTTGATAGTGGCATGATTGTGTTGGAATAAAAAGATAAACACCATTATCAACGAGGCGACGAGGTGGAGGGGGACCCTCTCCTGGCAGTTTGTTGAAACTACAGCTTTAAACCTTAAATTACAATTTTACTTACAATTCTTAATTTCATTATAGACTTCAAATCTCACAAGATGCCGACCCTGAGACCTGGAACGGCACCCCACGTGCCCAATGCCCACCTTCTCCCGGACATGAAGCGGGGTAAGAGCTCCGGAGAGAAGGAGAGGGGTGAGGCGGGTCACCGTCGGGATAACCATCACCAGGGGTCCGAACCAGACGAGGCTGGGGCCGGCGGGGGTGATCTGGGCGGCCCAGAGCGGGAGGTGGCGCTGGCGGCCCTGAAGACGGAGTACGACGAGCAACAGAAGGTCGTCCGGAGTCTCCGGCAGGCATTGCAGGAGGCCAGGGGGCGCCACGGTCGACAGGCCACCAACCGACAGAGAAAAGCCCACTGGCAGCACCTGGAGGAAGGCAACGTGGTCCGCCGGCAGCAGCTGCTCCGCGAGCTTAGCGGCCTGGATGCCGACATCCGAAGCGCGGCGGGAGAGGCCGAGGACGTCCTGGTGGTGATCCAGAAGAAGGGCGAGGTGGAGGCCGGGCTGACCAAGGTGGAGGCCGCCCTTGGGGAGGCCAGGACGGCCCTGGAGCTGCTGGACCAGGAGTGGGAGGATCTGCAGGCCGATCCGGGTCAGGCAGAGATTGACAGGATGCACGCGGAGCTTAAGAGGGATGAAGATTTGCTCAACAGGCTGTGGGCAGAAATTACTAAATTAGGCTTCGGCGATGGTGACTTTAACGGCGCAATGCAATAAAGCTGGCGGGGAGAAAAGGGGAGAAATTACAAACTTAGTCCTCGTTCGTGGTGACTTTAACGGCGCAATGCGATAACGCGGGAAGGGCGAAATGAAGGGGGTTGTGAAGGGGGAAGGGGAGAAATTACTAAATTACTAAAGCTTTCAGTGGACATCTACTTGATGACATTATGATCAGTAAGGTAACGACAGCAAACCATGTAATCATGTACATTTTTTACAACTCCGATGGGTTGCCTCAACAGGAGCAGCGTCATGCACCACGGAAAAAAACACTGCAAAAATGGATTGACGTCACAAACCCGCTGCCTGTTCACAAGTATGGAATCCATACTTGGGAACTATGGTTACATTATCCGCAACATGCACTGCTATAGATAGTCATGTAGGTGATGTATGTGCCTCATATAATAAAGTACGTCCTCTATTGTTATTTGGGTAGTGTCCACAAAAATGCCTTTCTGCTCAAATCATGTTTTAAATCCGGTTCACGCAGGCGCTTCCCAAATAAGTTCGCATATTGGACAGATAATTAGTCCGACTGTTCCATGCTAGAAGAAAGGGGACGCCCCGATAGCTCAGTGAGCTAGAGCGCTCGCATTGAGTGCTCTGGTCACCTGAGAGCCTAACGGCACGTGGATCGGTGGTTCGAGCCATGCTGTGGCCATGTCTGTGTGGTCGCAGGATAAAGATCCCACGTCTTTCTTTGTAAAGAGTAGGGGATTACCCCCAGGGACATGGCTCCACTCTCCCTTCCTTCTCCCATTGACGCGATATGACCAAAAGTGGTTAAAGCGTTCTGAATAACCAACCAACCATGCTAGGAGAAATACATGAATATATTTGTCCTGACATCAAATTGTCGATTAAGAACCCTGTGACTGACATGCTGCTAGTAAACGTCTCCGATTTGTATTTTGAATTATGCATGGGACCAATAATAGTAGAATTTAATATGTTGTGGGATAGCCACAATGGCCCGTTATTGTGCGTTGTAATACCAGATCTGTCCGAACAGTAAGAACAAAATGTCCAGTTTCATTACTTACCTGCAACGTAAATATCAGAGGAAAGACTATAAAAACATTCCTTAACCGTAATCCCCAAATTTAATAATGCTTACCTAGCGTAGTATTGTTGGAAAAATGGCGAACTACCCGTTGTTAGACTATCCAAACTAGCTTGCAACAGGCCACCGCAAATCAAACACATCCACTGTTCGTCTTCACTAGAGCCGATCTCTGTCATTTTCTTCCTTATGGCTTCCTCTATCTCTGCTGTAACATCCATGAAAAATGGGTATAACTCGTCTGCAATTAAACGCAGAAAATAAATATTTTTTTATTTATCATGAACGGTCATATATTAGCACCTACATATGCATACATAGCGGTTTAATAATACAAGCTCATGAATTTGAGTGCAGTGCACAGAAAGGTTCCCTCCAGCACTGGTGATTCTTTCGCCGTGTCTGTGTAAACGTAATATTCATGTCAAATAGCAATGCCGTCCGAGGAACGTACCTTTAAAGTATTAACGTCTTCTTGGAGTTTTTGTTTCGATAGTTACATGGTATACAGTCAACAACGCACCACAAATCACTCCAATCGCTCGCCGGGTACACATGTACTTAATACTGTCATACACAACCGGAAGTAGCCATTCGCACAGCCAATGGCGTGAAAGCGTCGGTCACGTGATAAACGCTGACGACAGATAATTTCAGTCTTGTCGAGGTTGCGGCGCAACAACAACAGAGGAAACAGCACAAAAAAAAGGAGGGGGAAAAAAAAAAAAGATTCCCCAATCATAATGACATCCTACAAGACTACAAGAGTGTTTTGTGCGATGCAAGCTGCCAAGGGCCCTACCCCATCCCGGAGTGTTCCTTCAGCGAGTCGCGCAATGCCCGCGGCACCACCAGAGAATACAGCAGGCCCGTCAGGTACTCGCTAGGCGGCGTCACGGCCTTGAAGCGCCCCCTACCGTGATCGAACATGAGAAAGGTGGGGACCCCTTGCGCCATGCTACCGGCCAGGTACACCTTGTCCCCGCGGGAGGCCGACCCCCACACCTCCTTCACGTACTCCGGCATGGCCACAGTGACACCCGCGGGGGACCATTGTCGAGTCAGAAAGCTGTACTGGGCCCGAGGCAAGCCCAGCTCGTTCTTCAACAAGATGGCGTAGGGCGTCACTGTGTAACCGTGAAATCTCTCCTCGCAGCCAATGTCAAGGTCGGACGCCTCAACGTCCGAGAGGGCCTCCCACGTGTATCGGGATGTATCGTACCTGTGCAGCGAGTAACTACATTCAGAATACTCGAAACTGTAGCCTGAGTTGTAGGCCCGAAGGAGGAAGATGTACTTGTCCATGGGCATGGGCAGGAAGTACGTCGTGCTGTTGGCGTTGTCCAGGAACAGCGGATCCCCGTAGTTGACCCACGTGTTGGAGACCTGATCCAGCTTCTCCACCAGTCCGTTGCGATCCAGAATGAAGATGCCCCGGATGTGCGGCACGAGGCGGGCCTGGGGACCCAGGCTGGAGGGCAGGCAGGGACCCGCGCTCCACGTGACGTCACCGGCGCCGCCACTCGGCAGCTCCAGTTTCCACAGCTTCCGGTTGCGCGGCGCCGGGTGCGCGTAGCCGCGGAGATCCTCCGGCTGTGACGTCAGGAAGTAGATAACGTTCTGCTCGGCGACCAGCGATTCCAGATGCGACCAACATCCGGGTTCCGGCTCCGAGTCCAGCTCCATCCAGCGGTCGTCGGCGACGTAGTAAAACAGGATCTTCACCGGACCGTTCTGGGTGCGCGCGCGGCTTCGGCACACGATGACGTCATCGACCCGGCGCTGCGCGGCTGCGCTGTCGGCGACCAGTGACCTCAGCGCCTCGGTTCGCGGCGGGCTGAGCGCGCTCATGACGCGCTTACTGCCCAGCACCTGGCGCCGCAGGACCCGCTCCGGCAGATAACTCATCTCGACGTGTTCCAGCAGACTCGTCAGGTGTAGGGACCGCTCATCCCGATCGTGTTCAACCCATTTCAATACGAAATATAAAATGGTCTCCTCCTGAATGTAGTTCAGCTTGGGGTCACGGAGCAGAGACGTTATGTAGTCCAGAGGGTAGTCCAGAAGTTCTCTTGTCTGGATGAGATCGCCGAAACGCGGGGACATGTACCTGGTGACCTCTACCGCGATATCCGTTAAGTCGTACAGCTCAGTCAGGAGGCGCATGCGCAGACACGTCTCCTCCGTGAGGTGCGTTCGCAACAGGGCGCTGCAGTAGGATTTGATAGTTTTGATACACAAAAAGTCGGCGATTTTGAGTACATCTTCCACGTTGTCGTTGTCGATGTCGATTTCACCCGAGTACATGAAATCGAGCACTCTCTTCGCCGCTTCGGCGTCCCCGTTCGGGATGGTGTAGTCACGTGACTTGCTGTCGGCGAAGTGGCCGTTGCTAAGGATTTGGAAGTAGTCGCTAGAGGCCGCCACCACGCAGCGGTGCGCCGGAAGTGAGTGGTCGGCCACGTGGATCGTGACGTCACACAGGCGTCCCTCCCGCTGCTGCTGGTGAAGCGCCCTCTGGAGGTCACTGGCGCGACTCTCATCCGTGAACTTCATCCTGAAGCGTAAACATAAACACAAATATTCACCATTACTATGTCAGTAATTACACTATGGGTGAGTTCGGGTATGCGAGCGGAGTAGTCAGACTTCGCGGAGTGCATAACCGAACGCGGATATTGTGTTCCGATAGCGCGGTCACGTGGTAATTTTACTCCCGGATCTTACTCCCCGCCAGGAGGAGGATCACGAGGATTTCCAACATGGCGTCCAGGCCCAACAATGCGTAAATTATATATAAATTAGTATTTCGACCTGCATCAAATCTGCAAATAATATCTGTAACAACTAGAATCAAATAATGAACACAACACGTATCCGTTGATTTATTTTACGGTACTGTTTAACGATCTTCATGATTTGAGCAGTTCAGCAAATGCAACAGTTACGCGGACCGCGGATTTTGCGTTCGGTTTATCTTGATCCGCACATGAGCGGAAAGTATGAGTGCGCATGCTCAAAATATCCGCGCCGATTACTCTGGTCGCATATTCGAACTCAACCTATATAGTCGCTAATTATAAGTCCGTATTTAAATTATCTACTTACTATATACATCGTGTTAGGCTATTACTCTCATGTGCACAAACACGTAAGTTACGTGGTATACAAACTTTTTAGATGCATCCAGCAACGGTTCTATTGTGGTTGGTTGGTTGCCATGTGGAGTGGAGCCATGTCTTCGGGTGTAACCCCTTACTCTTTACGAAGAAAGACATGGGATCTTTACCCTGCGACCACACAGACATGGCCACAGCGAGGGCTCGAACCACCGATCCACGTGCCGCTTGGCTCTCAGGTGGCCAGGGGCCGTGTTCATAATCCACTCGTCAGTGACGCACGAAAAGTGCCTTTTGATCCTAGCCTCACCAACTCACTGTGGTGGTGCTCATGATCCAGAAATCGTCTTAAATATAATCGTAGCACTTCTTAATTCAGAAAATCCAATTCCTGGCTGACTACTTATGTATTTTGAAGCCGATAATCGCTCTACAAATCTTCTTCTTAGCGGCCCCATGGGGCACTAAATGCGAGCGCTCTAGCCCACCGAGCTATCGCGCCGGCCCCCGGTTCCAATGTGATTGGCTGGCCTAATTAAATCAACGCCTCTGATTGATGTTGACTCACTGTCATTACCCATTTTTCATGTTAGTGGCCACGGAATGGTAACTGGTAAACGTGAGTAATAGACGAGCTATCCTAAAAAAATAGTTCACCCTAACATGGATTAATGCATACTTCTATTGTTTCTCGAATTGGGATCCACGATTTTCATTGGCTCCCTCATTAAAACCGACATTGTCGCTTGGATGGCTCATGTCAGGTATGGGAGAAATAAAAACTGGCAAACCTGACGTCTTTAGTCTTATCTGTCTTAAACCAGACGACCCTTCAAGTTATATCCCGTGGGCGGGGGGGGGGGTACTGCAGGGTGCACCGCTCGCAAGTTAAAAAAAAAATATAAAAAATATCCGCTCTCTTGGGGTATCAATTTTCATCACAAAAGTCCGCTCTCTCAGGCATCAAGGGGCATCCGCGGATCCTCCCCCCCGCCCCGATTTGTAAAAAAGTGCCCCCCACCCCACCCCTGGGAGTAATGTATCTGCGCTTGATATGTTATTCGTCTTCACAGAATTGAAGGTTTTGTAAGACAGATTTGGCACGAATCGGCCGATAACACGTGAGAGAAGAACATTTCCTGCATGGTCGGCACTATTTCGATTATATAATAATATTATCATGTTATCATCACTTAAAATGTTTAAAATGTTTATCAGGGGAAACATTGCAAAAACAAAGTGTTTAACTTTAAATAAGGACGCCTGAGCATTTTTAACAAACAAAAAATTATGTCACGCACCTCTTATAATCTCTCTTTGTGTTGTCATCCCAGGTTCAAATGTGTGATAAAAAAAACTTAAGAAAGTTGTATGGCGTGCCAAGTATGCTTATATCAATTTATATCAGTTTATATCATAATATATATTTAGGTTCCAGGATTTTAGACAAACTCGGCACCCCATCGGTCTGCGCCTCCCCTTCCCTTCCTCGCCCCCCCCCCCCCACCCCCCGCGTTTTTTGCAAATTCTGGAACTTTGCTGATAATAAAGGGATCTTTTTAAACATTAATAACGAGGGAAGTTCTCACTCGCCTCCTTGTGGCCATACGTAGCCACATCACAAGTACGCTGGCCGTGGGAACTGGTGGAGCACTGGTGAGCGTCGAACCGGGACAAAACTGCTCGTAGACGGGATATATCTACAGCCTAGGCGCTCTGTTCCCTTGCTCTGTAACGTGTGGCTCGGCTGGTTCCCGACCTTGATCATTATAATAACCACAACAACACAACACTCTTGGCCAACGGGATTTGTTTATAATAGATCATGTTAGACATCCTGAAATATCCAGCACGTAGCCTTTATGTTCCAGTTTCTATTTTAGTTGTACTTGTTCAGATAAGGACCCAACTCATACGTTTTTTTGTGTGACCTGGGACCCAATCTATTCTGGTTATATTTACTTATGCTCGGAATTAACCATTAAATAGTTTTAACAGATATATCGTCGCGTAAAGTATAGTACTATCGGATCAGCAGCAGTCATTGTCATCTGCTCGTTACGGTACACGGTATAATTAATTAACTTACCTGGATACACCTGAAACCGTTGATCGCGTAATCCAGCGCGAGGAAGACTCGAGAGCCGTGAGTGCTGATCCAGTGTGGCGCTCTCTGGATCCAGCACGGCACTATCCGGATCCCTTCCTACCGTGGGGGGCTCCTGATGGACAAACCTGGGCCAAAAGACGACCAGGGGGGAGGGGGGGGGGGGTAGGAGGCCGGTGGGGGTGCCGGGAGGTAGGCCGGCGATCCGGGCGGGGAGGGAGGATTCATGCAACCCCAGAACGAGCGAGGGGGAGACGGGGGTGTGGGGAGGGGGGGGGGGGGGGCGAGACGGAGAGTGAGAGGAAGGGAGGCAGGGAGGGGAGATGGGGAGATGGAGGGGAATGGACGGAAAATGAGAGTTGGAAAGAGAGATAGAGTGGGAGAGAGACATCCCGCCCAGACGGCGGGAAGAGGAGGGCAAGGCAGCCAGGCGGGCTATTTATAAGAAAAGGGAAACCTCGGGGTGTCAAAGCTGAAGACACCAGCAACGCTTTCCCTCTGTCCCTCTCTGCTGCGCCAGTTTCGTCTGAAGTTATTGGTAGACATTAATGTCGGTCTGACTGATGGAAAGACAACAAGATAGAGTGATATATACATAGGTGATATATACATGGGTGATATATACGACGCCCTGTGCTTCCGTCGACAGCTGGGTCTCTGGGGCTAGGTATAGCTGAAATGTACATACAGCTTCTCTCAAGTGCTGGCTTGTGACAACCGTATGTCTCATAGGTTTGGTAAGGAAAAATAACCTTGCTGTCTTATTGTGTATCAGTGGTGTGAAGAGAAGTAGGGATGTAATGGGGGGTGGGGGGGGGTCGCAGTACGGGGTTGAGGAAGAGGGCGGAACCATCCTATGTTGCATCCAGTACATACCGCTTCAGACCCTATGGGCCGAATAGAAAGGAACATTTGGCCTGTATCTGAATACACACACCTGGGGGTAGGGGTGGCGGGTAGTGTGTGGGAGTCGGGGGGGGTGGGGGGTGCGGGTTGTGGCGAGGAAAGAATTACCGTTACGTATTGAGACGGGATGGGTACGGCTTGGGCTGGCAACAGTGCCCATGAGTGAGCATGAGAATGCCGACGTTAGCCCGCACGCCCCCCCCCCCCCCCACCCCCACCCCGTGCCTTCCTTACCTCCAGCTCACAACATATTGATCTCTCTCCTCCAGGAACCACGCTGTGACGTCACAGCCCGAGTGACGTACGTGCGTGGCTGATCACTCCGGACGGGGCAGCGGCCGGCCAGGGATTCCGGAACCCAGGTGGGGGGGGGGGGGGCACTGGGATAGGGAACGTTCTGGGAGGAGAGGGGTGGGGGATGCGTTACTCCCCGTGTGGGCCTGGATAACAGTACCGCTTGCCGTCTGCTATGATGTAATGTCACCGACAAGCAGGCCTGTCTGGTGCATGGGGGAGGGGAAGATGGATCACAGAGGCCCTGAGGAATATTCATCAAGTTGGGCGATAACAATGGGGCAATTAGGGGATGGAGCGATTAGTGCAGGGTTTACGTGATTGGTGTAGGGTGGAGTGATTAGTCAAGGGTGGGCGCGAGGTGATAAGGCGACAAGTGGAGGGTGGGGCGATAAGGTGATGGGGCGACTAGTAAATTGGGCGATAAGGTGGTGGGGCGATAAGGTGATGGGGCGATAAGGTGATGGGGCGATAAGGTGGCGGGGCGATAAGGTGGCGGGGCGATAAGGTGATGAGGCGATTAGTGGAGGGTGGGGCGATAAGGTGGTGCACCGATTAGCGGAGGGTGGGGCGATAAGGTGATGGGGCGATAAGGTGGTGGGGCGATAAGGTGGCGGGGCGATAAGGTGATGGGGCGATTAGTGGAGGGTGGGGCGATAAGGTGGTGCACCGATTAGCGGAGGGTGGGGCGATAAGGTGATGGGGCGATTAGTGGAGGGTGGGGCGATAAGTAGAGGGTGGGGCGATAAATGGAGGGTGGCGCGATAAGGTGATGGGGCGATTAGTGGAGGGTGGGGCGTTAAGGTGATGGGGCGATTAGTGGAGGGTGGGGCGATAAGGTGATGGGGCGATAAGGTGGTGGGGCGATAAGGTAATGGGGCGATAAGGTGATGGGGCGATAAGGTGGTGGAGCGATAAGGTGATGGGGCGATTAGTGGAAGGTGGGGCGATAAGGTGATGGGGCAATAAGGTGATGGGGCGACAAGGTGGCGGGGCGATAAGGTGGCGGGGCGATAAGGTGATGGGGCGATAAGTTGGCGGGGCGATAAGGTGATGGGGCGATTAGTGGAGGGTGGGGCGATAAGGTGGTGCACCGATTACCGGAGGGTGGGGCGATAAGGTGATGGGGCGATTAGTGGAGAGTGGGGCGATAAGGTGGTGCACCGAGTAGCGGAGGGTGGGGCGATAAGGTGATGGGGCGATTAGTGGAGGGTAGGGCGATAAGTAGAGGGTGGGGCGATAAATGGAGGGTGGCGCGATAAGGTGATGGGGCGATTAGTGGAGAGTGGGGCGTTAAGGTGAAGGGGCGATAAAGTGGTGGGGCGATAAGGCGATGGGGCGATAAAGCGATGGGGCGATAAGGTGGTGGGGCGATAAGGTGATGGGGCGATTAGTGGAAGGTGGGGCGATAAGGTGATGGGGCGATAAGGTGATGGGGCGATAAGGTGGCGGGGCGATAAGGTAGCGGGGCGATAAGGTGATGGGGCGATAAGGTGGCGGCGATAAGGTGATGGGGCGATAAGGTGATAAGGGTGTTTGGGCGATAAGGTGATGGGGTGATTAGTGGAGGGTGGGGCGATAAGTAGAGGGTGGGGCGATAAATGGAGGGTGGCGCGATAAGGTGATGGGGCGATTAGTGGAGGGTGGGGCGTTAAGGTGATGGGGCGATAAGTGGAGGGTGGGGCGATAAGGTGATGGGGCGATTAGTGGAGGGTGGGGCGATAAGGTGATGGGGCGATTAGTGGAGGGTGGGGCGATAAGTAGAGGGTGGGGCGATAAGGTGATGGGGCGATTAGTGGAGGGTGGGGCGATAAGGTGATGGGTCGATTAGTGGAGGGTGGGACGATAAGTAGAGGGTGGGACGATAAATGGAGGGTGGGGCGATTATTGGAGGGTGGGGCGATAAGGTGATGGGGCGATTAGTGGATGGTGGGGTGATAAGGTGATGGGGCGATAAATGGAGGGTGTGGCGATTAGAAGGGTTGGGCGATTAGTGGAGGGTGGGGCGATATGATCACGGCGTGATCACGGGGTGATCCGTGGGGGGCTTGCGGAACGGTAGGGATGAAACAGCCTTTGTTCTTAAGGTAAGCCACCCATAATGAGCCTCGGTGATTTTGAGCAGACCTCGGTAAACGTCGGCAAACACCGGCGGGCTATAGCCCTGATATTTTAAGCAGTCTTAATGAAACAAAGCACTAATAAAACACAACAAAAGAAGTGGTGACATAGGTAAAATAAATAGAACATCGTATAATAAGCTTCGGCGATTTAGAGAAGACCTCGGTAAACATCGACAAACATCGGCGGGTGTCGGTGAAAGGGGAATCCCTAACTCGTTACGTCATTCACAGGAAATCCCCAATTCGTGACGTCATTCACAGGGTATTTCCCCGAGAATGGCTCTTCGTGATAAATTCCGAATATTCAAAAAAAAAACATGGAGAAAACGTGTAAATAGTTCAGAAACATTCGTGTAGATCCTAATTATATCGGAGACCATTATATATAACCAGATTTATTAAAATGTGAGCACAAGGCGTAAATTACTGATAATAGACGATTTCCTAAATTACTGCGCCATCTATCGGCAGCGGGAAACACCAGGGTCGCGGGTCGAGACCCAAAACCTGGAGCGCGCGAGTGACGCCGTTTAACACGCACGCGGGGCGGATTTCCTCAAAGAGAGTAGACCCCTCGTACACAATGCCAGTGTTTTCTATTAGTGATGATTGATTTATGTACATAATTTTACCACTTTGAGCAAGATAAACGTCTACGGAATGCAGATATATAATTCAAGGTGGACTCAACCCGCTTTCTTCGGCTGTTATCATGAGTTTAAATCGTCGTGTGGTTGGTGAGCGGACTGCAGGTTTTGATGTTTTCCTGAAGAGCGTGCGGGGAGGGACCATTCATTTCACTACTGAACTTTTCAAACCGACTTTTCGCGTCACGGGCGGAGGGATGTGGGAGGACCAGTTTTCACTAGGGCAGGTTTGCCAGAATCTTTAAGGTCCCAGCCCCTGTACTTCTTTAATGTCATTGGGGGGAAAGTAACATGGCAGCGACCATCGAATCTGTTGACAGCTACCACACTGAGTGCAATCTTTGATTTGTAACTAACACCAATGCTGCGCGATCACCTAGTATACGGCAACTTTAAAAATCTTTTAAACA
This sequence comes from Arenicola marina, assembly GCA_964019135.1. Classification (NCBI taxonomy): domain Eukaryota; kingdom Metazoa; phylum Annelida; class Polychaeta; family Arenicolidae; genus Arenicola; species Arenicola marina. The sequence goes on along the minus strand of OZ025260.1, from coordinate 2,912,036 downwards.
TGTCTGAATCGTAACTATGTACAAAATAGAGGAATTATATATGCCAAAAATTTAAAAGCAGCGATGTCTGCCAGCTAGAGACTGGGGCACCATCTATATATTTCTGTCAGTGCTGTGGTAGCCTGCAAATCAAAGTGTGTACACATGTATTGACAACATATGACAGATGCATAAACACAAAGAAATGCAGAGCCTACCTACACACAACAACTACTGAATGAAATCAGCGGCCACCAGTTGATAGAGATGCAGGCCTATTGCCGAATCTCCAGCTTCGTGGTCACTGAATAAATAACTAAGCGCTCCCTGCGCCAGCCAGTGGAAGCGTCAACCACTGCTACAGTGTCCACAACGCCATGTGCGCCATGTACAATGTAAACAAACTTCACTGGGCGATTCTAATTCAACTTTGTTGAGATACGTAAACGAGAATCAAGAAAAGTATCTATCAAAGTACCAACATAAATGATCCATCTAAGTGTCTTTGAAAATGAAATGTTGCTAGCGTGAATAATTTGAGAAGGAAATGGAAATTACAAGGATACTTCCAGGCATATGGCGGACTTTTGCAAAGACTGTCATTTTGTCTTCAAGACCGCACATTGTATGGTACTAATGACTCATTCATTTCGTGGGATCAAAAGACAAAAGAATATGTATTACATTCTCTGATGATTTGTCTTAGTCCTGATCCATTTTTCACGAACAAAAAGACTGGTTGTCCTACGAATCGAATAAGTTTAGTACGGAGAAGTTTTGAGGGCTCATACGGCTCAAGGCTGTGCGGCGCTCGTTTCTCTAATCCCGACCCGCAACCGACGCGCCAGACACGTTAGGCGGCACTGCGCATGCTCGTAGGAAATCGTCTATTGGTGTGAAATAAGCTGCTCCAAAAAATATTTCTGAAATAACTTTTTCAAGTTTCAGGACGTGTTTCTCGGGAAATTTGCACGGCTACCTATATTTTTCTTTATTTTTATTACAAGAACTATGTTTTTAGAAGTTTTTAAACGTGGTTTGGTGTCAAGATTTTTTATTCTTGATGAAATTATAGCCAATTTTGTGAAGGTGGTGATTTCGAATTTTGGCAAAAACGGTCCTTTTTTTGCAAAACTGCACTCTATTATTGCCATACTGTTATTTTTTGTGGCTACTATTTACATTGTTGAATATCATTCCTGTATTGCACTAGGTTTAAGCTTTCCAAAGAGCTATTACTGATGATAATGACTTAATATTGAGCTGAATTGTAGCAAAATTACATATTCGTGGTAGGTGTCAAGTTTTGTGAAATGAGGGTATACTTGGAAAATGGAGAATATTTTTTTAAAGGGACGGTAAAGTATCCTAAAAATTCACCAGAAGGTATGTAATTGGGTATACTTTCATAAAATAATCACAAATACAGAGTTCTTTTATCTTGCTATTATGGGTGGCTTACCTTAAGAAAATCAACCATTGTCTGCGTGTTTTTGTTTAGCCTGGATCTAAAAAGAATGTGTTGCATTGTTGAAACAAATCTATTCGGAAGTATTCAAGTGGTGCGTTATTATAATTATAATAAATAGGTTTATCGACTACTTGATGGGACATATGGAGCTACATAACCTCCTCAATGCAACACGGTGTCTTAAAGTAATATATTCTGCAATTTTTTGTATTACCAATCTCTTATCCATGTCAAATAATTATATACGGTCAATTTAAATCCTAAAAGCCTGTTGGCTATTTGGAGAGAAGAATCTTTGTTCACGGAAGCAGAAGTTGGTGGCCGGCTCTATATCCCTGAGCGCCTGTTCGCTGTTCGGTGTGTGTGATGTCGCCCGCGGCTCGCTATCACGTCTGCGCGCGATATAAATAAACCGCGCAGTTTTATGTTGAAATTGTTGTTTTACAGACTTAGAGATAAAAAAAAAACGTGCATCATAATTTTGAGATATTTTTAGTCTTGATTCTAAAATGTAAAAAATCTAACATGGCGTATGTAAGTAGGCTGCTTTAAATATCAGCATTCGGCTCTTGTCCTGTGTGTCGGCTACAAGGATAACCCAAGTGCCAGGCTCAGGGTGGAAATTCAATCTGTGCAAACTGTCTGTTTGTGTAAGAGAAAGTTCACAAAGAGTAGGGCGTTGCCGACGGAGATATGGCTCCTCTCCACCTTGACCTTTCCCACTGTCGCGATTGTGACCTAACAGAGGTTAAAACTTCACACTGTCATACTGACGAGACTGTCCCAGCCATACAGTAAGCAACACCTGGGGCATTGCTCAATATGCCGAAGTTCCATGTAAGGGAAAATCACAAGAAAGCGGTGGAAAACATGGCCCATCGTCACTAACAGCTATCCGTATTGGACTGAAGGGAGAGGACCTTCCAGACAACACATTTACTTTTTTTAATTTGAAATAAAAACAGACGACGAACACACAACGAATATATGTTTTCTATACTTTAATGTAAATATAAATGTTATCATGATCACATTTTGCGGACAGCATCAAATATATATCAATATATAAAGCATGTAAGTCTCATGTAAAATCAATGTCGTACGTACATTACAAGACACGCGCACGGTTCATCTGGGTGACACACCGCATGGGGGACTGACCTTGGCTAACCATGGCTGACCTTGGCTGACCTTGGCTACTAATGACAGGGACTAACTACACACAGACACACCGTGCAGGCCCAAGGCCATCCGACACGCTGCCCCCACCCCCCCCCCCCACACGCCACCCGCCCACCCTACTCCCTCCCCCACCCGTCCACCCTATCCCCCCCCCCCACCCTATTGCACAGCCGCGCCTCCCCACCTGATGAGGCATTGTGGGAGGACGGAAGGAAGGACATTATAACTTGAGTATTTTCTGCGTCGCACCCACCCCACCCCACCCCACACATACCATACCCCACCTTGGTGTCCCCGTCCAATCCAGTATCATAATGCCCCCACGCCCTCCACCTATACACTAGTCACCCACGCCCCCTCGCGGTCACGCTTGCCCCCCTCCCACCCTCCCCCACTTCTTTGCCTCAGGCCACCCCCTCCCTCCATCCCCTGTCTATCCCATTGTCAGGTAGCCCGCCCCCCGCCGCCACCACCCCTCCACGATGTGTCTTGGTATAAGGACAGGTTACATAATTTATTTTGATTTTGACCAGTGTAAACGTAGTAAGTGATTCTAGAGATGGCCACCAAGCATGTTAAAACACAAACTGGTTACATAATATTATTATTATTATTATTAAATACCCAATCATGGTTAACAGAGATAACGTCTGATTATAAAGCCCCCCCCCCTACCTCTGGCCTCAAACCTTCTGACAATCTTCAATATATTCACCATTGAAAAACGCACCTCACGGATTACTTAATTCATTACGTAACTCATTATGCTTAATTTATTACGTAACTCATTACTTAATTCATCACGTATCTCATTACTTAATTCATTACGTAACTCATTACCCAAGTAAGTAAATCTTTACCCAACTCATTACGAACTAATTACTGATACTAATGGCGTAAATGGTGCCCTAGCAAACCGCTGATACCGTACTGACCTCACCAAGGCAGGACTGATACCGTATTGACCTCACCAAGGCCCCACTGACACCGTATCGACCTCACCAACGCACCACTGATACCGTATTGACCTCACCAACGCACCACTGATACCGTATTGACCTCACCAAGGCCCACTGATACCGTATTGACCTCACCAAGGCACCACTGATACCGTATTGACCTCACCAAGGCACCACTGATACCGTATTGACCTCACCAAGGCACCACTGATACCGTATTGACCTCACCAAGGCCCACTGATACCGTATTGACCTCACCAAGGCCCCACTAACACCGTATTGACGGAGACAGGTGCTACCAACACAAGCCACAGTCGTTGCCAGCAAGACTGTGGCGAACAGTGCCCAGTCAATGGGAGATGTCCGCTTCTTTCATTTCACTGCGAAATTCCGTTTGCCATAAATATGCTACAGAGCTGCCCTCTACTGGCCACGCCTTGCACACTTACTGGGTGATTCCGTCACTAGCTGGCGCCACTGTTCTATGTAGTTTCTCCGTCACTAGATGGCGCCACGGTTCCATGTGGTTTTCCCGTCACTATATGGCGCCACTGTTCCATGTGGTTTCTCCGGCCCTAGATGGCGCCACTGTTCCATGTGGTTTCTCCGTCACTAGATAGCGCCACTGTTCCATGTGGTTTCTCCGGCACTAGATGGCGCCACTGTTCCATGTGGTTTCTCCGTCACTAGATGGCGCCACTGTTCCATGTGGTTTTCCCGTCACTATATGGCGCCACTGTTCCATGTGGTTTCTCCGGCCCTAGATGGCGCCACTGTTCCATGTGGTTTCTCCGTCACTAGATAGCGCCACTGTTCCATGTGGTTTCTCCGGCCCTAGATGGCGCCACTGTTCCATGTGGTTTCTCCGGCACTAGATGGCGCCACTGTTCCATGCGGTTTCTCCGTCACTAGATGGCGCCACTGTTCCATGTGGTTTTCCCGTCACTATATGGCGCCACTGTTCCATGTGGTTTCTCCGTCACTAGATGGCGCCACTGTTCCATGTGGTTTCTCCGTCACTATATGGCGCCACTGTTCTATGCGGTTTCTCCGACCCTAGATGGCGCCACTGTTCGATGAGGTTTCTCCGTCACTAGAAGGCGCCAATGCTGGATGTGGTTTATCTGGAACTGGCGCCACTGTTTCGTGTGGTTTCTCCGGCACTAGATGGCGCAACTTCTCCATGTGGTTTATCTGGCACTAGATGGCGCGACTGTTTCAGGTGGTTTCTCCGGCATTCGGCGGGCAGCGACAAGACACTGCTGCTCATCCCCTCTCGTGACGAACAGTTACCATCTACCTGGTCTCCCTGTGACTATGACGTCACTATGACGTCAGACCACACTGCCCGGTCCGTCCATCAGACATATAAGACCACTGTCTGAGAGCGTTCAGTTCTCTCGCCAAGGGCTGAAGTCAGGGTAAGCTAGCTATACAATCATGACAGAATAATAATAACAATAATATTACTAATAGTATTGTTAAACACGCGACGTTAACATCTCTAAATCGGCGGTCATCTCGTCAAAGACATGATCGGAGTAAATGTCATACCAGTGTCATCATCACTTCAACAACAAACCCGGGCTAGCCCCGGCCAGGCCTCCTTATCATTGTCACATGACAAGTCCATTTGTGCAGTTTGTTAAGGATTATACCCCATATGTACAGGCAAGGCTGCCCCCCCCCCATCCCCCGCCCCCCTAATCACCCACCCACCCCAGTTATGCTCGCGATAGTGATACGGGCCACGTGGCGTGTTTAACGCCTACGTGACGCCCTCGTTTTGATTTAACACCAATGTCCAGCCTCGTTTCGATGTATAACATACACACACACGTCGAGGCTTCGTAGCGGTTGTCAGAGACTTGACTAGAATGGAAGGATTCCCTACTTCTGCGGTGACATCTGAAGCAGCAGCGGCCTGCCGGCAGAGTAAGACTGTACACATCCAATTATGCCAGACTCACATGGTACAATCCATTCTAAGAGGGTAAATATAATAATAATAATTAATATACATCTACAAGAAGCACCTATAAACACTTTGGATTCAGCCTATATTACAACGAGCAGTCTCAACGCGGTGTGGAGAAAGGGGAGGTCATGTGACATAAACAACACGTCAGAGCGCAGTCTTACAGCAGGGGGCGCTTTAGCTGGGGCCACGCGGTCTTGACTGATACTTTGGCTGGTTCCCTGCCCCGCACCAACACCTCCACAACAAACCGTACCGCCAACTCAATTTACGCTGTGCGTGCCTTCTACTGATGGGAGGTCAAATATAGCCTACTTTCCAAACAAAGAAAATGAAACAAATCTCTGGTTTCCAACCCAAACTAAGCACTTGATTTGATTTGTCCTCATAGAAAACAGAAGTGAGTGAAATCATATTTAAATTAGTGTTAATATTACGCAATCAGTTCCGGTGTTTATAGAAGGCACGTCATTGATAATAACTACCATGGCAACAAGACGCCGGGTGTCATGGCAACGGTAAACCTGATCGACGTTAACCTGATACGACAGATGACAACCCGAGGATAGAGGACTTCGGCAGGCGTACTATATATATACACTCCCTTCGCAGCGGGATTACCATCATATTATAAGGCCTGCGCAATGGATATTCGTCCATCGCTGGAACAGTTAGCGGTTTAACTGGCACTAGGTGATGAGGAGATGGATGAGCCGTAGAGACGTCCCAACAGGTATACATGGATGTCGTCTAACGTGACAAGGCACAGGCTGGGAGCCGGGGGGAGAGGGTGGAGGGGGGGGGGGCAGGAGGAAAGGGTGGATGGAGGGGAGGAGGGGGGATACATAGGCGGCTAACTCGCGGTCCCAGTCCCTGTCACATCGGAACACATAGGGCACCAAAGTCGTGAAGTGACGTCATTATGACGTCATCACTGGGTCCTCCTCACACGTGCTGCTCCTCGGTGGCCTTGACACTGAGCGTCCGGCGACAGGGCTGCAGGCCCCTGGCGCCCTCGCCGCGCCCCCTGCCGGCCTGCGGCTCCGGGCCGAGCGGCTCCGGGAGCGACTCCCGTGCCCCCTCGAGTCCCGCCCCGCCGTCCGCACGCCGCGGCGGGGACGCCAACCCCGTGACGTCACGCGGCGTCGTCTGCGCAGGCGCAGGCGCGCGATGGAGCTGCTGCTGCTGCTGTTGTTGGTGTTGTTGTTGCTGCTGGGGCGTGAGGGCGGGGGTGGCGAGGAGGGTGGCGATGTGCGGCGGGTAGCGCACGGGGTCCTGGGGCCGCAGGCTGTAGGTCGGCGAGACGTACGCTGTCGCTGGCGGCGCGCGCCCGCTCAATGACGACATCGGAAGTGCGTACGCGGCGGGCGGCGGGCGGACGTCGCGCGGGGCGCCGTGCGAGTGCATCCCGGAGAAACTGCTGTGGCGACTGACCCCCTGGCCGCCCGGACCCCTCCCGCCACCGCTCGTGTTGAGTCCCGGGAGCGAAAGGCTAGTCACGAGCGGGCGGTTCAGGCTGCTCACCATGGCCATAATGGCGTCCAGATTGGCCGCCTCCTCGGGGTGCAGGGCGCTAGGCTGGGGGCTGGTGTACGGGGCGGCGTGGAGGGGGTGCGGCAGACCCCCCGCCACCGCGGCCGGCGGTCGGGGCAGCGGGTGCCCGCCCAGGGAGGCCTGCGCGCCCAGCCGGGGATAGGGGGGCAGTTGGTCGTGCAGCAAGTGGGGGCTGGGGAAGGCCGCCACGCCAGGGGGGGGAGCCTCCCGCCCCTCCCGTGCCTGGTAGTCATGGTAACTGGGGGCCAACTGATCACCCTGCACGGCCGCCCCATGAAGCGCTGTCCGCAGCATGGCGTGACGAGGGGTGCTGCCATCCGGCGACTCCGTCTGGTACTGGTACAGCGGTACCGTGGCGCCATCTAGCGATTCCGCCGAGCGCTGAAGCCCTGGAGTGGCGCCATCTGGGGAGTCTGCTAGATGCTGCACTATCGGCACGGTGGGACACATGGTCGTGAAGAACGCCATCTTCTCTCTGCAGACCACAAAAACGACCTTTAACACGTGAAAACATGACAATTCTGATATTCAGAGAAAGCTCTATTTTTGACCCCGTATACTAATAATACCACAATCTATATTAATACTTGGCGATACAAGAGTCAAATCACAGCGAAACCAACTTCCGTGGTTTATGACTTTTGGTCTGCGGCAGCACGGACAAGATGTGAGGCCTTGATATTGGCGCGACAGATCAAGGCGCCACCTACCGGAAAGACTGCGCGTCCCCCTGTCCAGAGCGCGCGGCGCGCAGTCGGTGCGCGTGGCGGCGCGCCTTGCGCATCAGCTTATCGGCGCGCTGCTCCACGTGCGACATCTGGCGTCTCTCCTGCTTCTGTAGCTGTAACAGGCGCAAAAGAGCAAAAATGAGGGGAGGTCTCTGCGCGGGAAGCCTCGCCAACGCCTGGCCAACCAGTATCATTAGGCGAGGAGCTGATGGACACGCCCCACCACTCTACGGAACTAATCTGGCCACGTGGCCACTACAGCGATGGGTTACCACAAAACACATGCCTGTAGTTATATAGAATCGCCGGTTATCGATTACACGGGATATGGCTGTGGTTGGCAGCCGTCCGTCTGTGAAAGACGATGGATCTGCAGCCATCTTTGGGGTGTTTAAGTAGTAAGAACTGACCAAATCTGTGACCGACATAGCTTACCGGGATAACATGTATAAATGGATAAAATTATACACGGGATAAAATGCATAAGCACTGTTCTTGTTTTTGGGCGTAGATCGAATCTCGAGATTTATTCAAGTTGCGATTTGTCCTTTGCGTTTTTTCTTTCCTTGGATTACTGACGCTGATAATGACGAGGAGGAAGTACGATGCCCAACGCTTTGCTTTGTTTTGTCACATAACCTATGGCTTTTCCCCGGTCCTGTATCGCAGTTCGTTCGATACACCTTATAGACTACCACGTAGCCATGGTGACAGGACCACTCAGTATGTGATGTGGTGCAGGGAGCAGCACACTTACCAGTTTATCCGCTTCCGTCATAAACTGCTGCAGCTGATCGTTGTCCATAAACCACTCAGGTTCGTTGTCCCCTTCAAGGTCAAACAAACATCACGTGATAACCACATGTCATGCGACACAGCAGCAATGAGGAGAACTGGCATCAACACAGATATATACACCGTATATATATGTAAACCCTATATTCTACAATTTCTACATACATACATTTTTGCTTTGGTTCAAAGAAAATCCAATATATAATGGTTCGATCAGGTAATATAACTTCAAATTTGTTTGGTATTCGTTGGTGCGCCTGAATCTCTACAGTAAGAAATGTGTTACAATTGTTCACACAAACAGAAAAAGATTTGTGTCTGCATAGCCCACGTATTACTCACGCCCATCATTCACAACAGGGGAAATTGTCTCCTTTCGGACAATGGGAACAAAATGAAAACGTCATCCATTGTTGCACTGGTGACGTCATGTACTGACCTTTCGCCTTGGCCTCCTCAAACTTGTGTTTGAGTTGCTTCAAGCGGCCAATCTCATCACTCAGCTGCGCCAGTCGGGCCTGAGACGCCTGCAGGTCAAGCTCAATGTCAAGCGATGTCTGCGGCTTGCGCACATAGTCCACCGAGCTGAGCGACTTGGACTTGGCCAACAGAACCGGCGCCTGGAATGTGAACACCCAGATGATAAGCGCCGTGGCTCCATCAAGTACATAGATATATCAAACGGCGCCACAAACGTAAAAACTAAATGTGTGTCCCAAACACAGGTAAACGCAAAGTAAACAGGAGCGCGTCAAGCTCTATAAAACTTTCAATTTTCCATTTCAGAAAACAACTGTACAAAACAGCTGCACAGAGGTAGCCTGCGCGCGGCGAAAACTATAGAAGTAATCTGCGACAATAGCGTGACGTCACGCGGCTGCGCAATAGACAATAGGTTTCCATGGTTACGTAGTAGAGGCGAGGCGTACCCGCTTGAGGCGCAGACTGCGCCTCTCGGCGGCGTTGCGGCAGAAGGGACGTCGATACCGCACAGAACTGTCGCTGTCACTGCGGTTCAGCTGGAACACAAGCGAGTGACGTCGTGAGGCAAGACCCTGAGCACAACACACAGTTAATTAGCATCCCTATCGTCACAATGATTTCATAATTGTTACAACAAAAGTTACATGTCAAATTTCTTCTTTTGTGTCAATTCAGGCGCTATGAATGCCGATTCTAGTTGAGGAATGTAAAGTGTTGTTGATTTACACCCCGTTCCGCCCTTGGATCCAGCGACTGTGGGGCACTGACCTTGCAGGAGTGTAGCGGGAGGTGTGAGCTGCCGACTGGGGAGAAGGTCTGGGAGCGCCGTATCGCTGTCACCTGGGCGCACTCCGCCGGCGGGCTCTTCCCGTCACGTGACCGTAGGCAGCTCTCCGTGTTCGTCTCCGCGTCGCACGTGATGACCTTGGCCGAGTGTTCCGGAGAAAGGTCATCATCTTCGCCTTCCTCCGGAATGTAACCGACGTCTTGCAAACCCCAGGCCTTCAAGGAAGAATAAGTCCAGCGTACAATATCGACAGGAGTATCTGACCCGTGATGCAAGTAATTATGCAAATAATCAGCGAAGATACGTCGTTGTACAATTTACGGAAGCACACGTTAACCTCTGCCTCAAGATATCAAGTAAATATGATTAAATACACGCTCAGCTCAAACAGTGACTAATATCATGACATTTCTGCCGCGACGCGTACAAAACTCAAGTCAGACAGTGGTAACAATCACGCATGTACAGCCACCAGATGGCGACACTGACCTGCAGGAAGAAGTCGTGCCCCTCCTCCCCTTCCTCGTCCTCATCCTCTTCCTCCTCCTCCCCGGGGCTGTCCGACAGCCCCTCCACCCCCGGGTCGCCTTGGTGACTGTCCATGTCGTCCGGTTCTGTACGTAACACACAGACAGAATCATGAGGCACGTTCCCACCGCCAAGTGGCGTGCAGTTAATTCTTAAACAGTTTACAGTCCAGCAGTTGACAGTTAAAACTGTTTACAAACAAGCGATTTATAGTCAAAACGTTATACGACATTACAACAGGGGGTACTATAGGTATTTAATAGAGGTCTCATTAACAGATGAATATAATGGCGTCACACCTGAACTCTGGCCTCTCTATGCTAATCGATAACTGTAGACGCTCGAGAGATATTTTCACGCGGCAATATATGCCATTGCGACACACAGCACTGGTTGTGTCAGGTGACATCTCGAGTTGGTACAGTTTCCTTTCCTCTGTTTTCTCCTGGTACGATGCTCGTTTAGTTATCTCTTTGAAATGCTCATGTATAGACTTTACGTCAATAAATACAGCTCTCTTATAGGTGTGACGTCAGTTTAAGAACCGTTACACCGCCATGACACTGAGCCATGGCGATGGAGAGGCTGTTACCAAGGCGACTTGTGGCGTGGTTACCTTGGTTCCTGGTCAGCGTGGAGGTCTGCGAGGAGATGATGGTCGACTCGTCACTGCTCTCCTCCTTCACCGAGCTGATGGCGCCCCCTGGCGGACCGTACCCCAAACGGAAGTAGGCCGCGTCGAAGGACGACGAGCGGACCCTGTGGGCGTCCCGGTAGATGTCGCTGCTGGGGGGTCGCTCCTGGGCCCCCAGGGAGGTGGCTCGCCGCAGTCGGCTGGAGGACCCCTCCAGGAGGCGCGTCACGCTGTCCGGCCGCCCCGCCCCCGCACCGCTCTCCTGTAACACACACAGCGGCGGGGTCACCATGGGGGGTCACCAGGAGGGTCACCAGACGGGTCATCAGGGGGGTCACTATACAGGGGTCACCAGACGGGTCATCAGGGGGGTCAACATACAGGGTCACTAAGGGGGTCATCAGAGGGTAACCAAACCGGGGTCACTAGGGGGGGGGAGGAGTCACCAAGGGGATCACCATACGGGGGTCATGAGGGGGGTCAACAGACAGGGGTCTACCGCACTGAGATCTTATTTCATTGGATCGTCATAGCAAACGACAGAGATTCTTAACTTCAGAAGCAAGATGCTCCAGAACATCATAAAATTAAGTATTGAATAAACTGAATCATATGCAATATAAAAAACAACCCAACGCAGTGGATAGCTACAAATAACTTTAACCCAGGCAGTGGACGGCCTCTCCTCACCTGATGTCGTAGTCGTAGTGAGGCCGGCGCCGACACGTCCTTGGCGACCACGTGGCCGACGTGCTGCCCCCTGGCGGCAGAGAGTGCGCCTCCCGCCGTGTTGCCGTCAGTCTCCATGAAGTGGAAGCTCAGGATGTTGTACCAGTCCTTCATCGGAAGCCGGGGGTCGAAGGCGGCCAGGCTGACCTGCGCGCCACCCTGCGGCCAACACAAACACCAGTTAGACACGTTGGGTGGGCACGCGATGAATGGGTCACCGACAATCCTCATTCAGGTATTTAACATTAAATTAAAGGCAGTCTGTTTTACAATCCTGCTTATAAATAAATCTTGCTTGAACAAAGTACCAGTAGCCACTCACCAGACAGCCCTGCTGCGCCTCCCGCAGCCACCAGACCTGCACCTGTAGCGTCTGGGAGTGCAGCTTGTTCTCGTCCATGCACAGCTCGAAGGTCTCGTTGAACTGGGGGTTACGCGTGTCGGAGGCGGGCCGCGTGGTGAACGAGGACTGCGGCCCGCCACCAGGCAGCAGCACCGCCTTGATGCACCTGTGGCGGGGAAAGCACGGTACCACGTCATGTAATGTAATAATATCAAGGTGGTCCCAAGGTTAGGTTCATTCGCACAGAGTTCAAGACACGGAGGTGGCCGTTAATACGTGTACTCGCTATCGGTAATCTCGCTATATAAATAAAATAAATATAGGATTATATTTAAATAAAATATTTTAAACAAATTACAAAAATTTAAAAGTGTAAGAGCCGCGGAGGGGGCGGAGGGGGCGGCGGGGGGGGGCGGCGCAAGGTTGACAGCGACAGCGGTATAGCACGGCTCTAGCGCTATAGTGTGGTGAGGTCAGCCCTGACAGTTGGTGGGTCATGGCGACTATTAACAGTGAGTACTCACACTTGGCACTGGTCGGGCAGCGCCAGAGCCTCGAGGTTCCGGGCCTGCTCCACGCTCACCAGTAGCAGGCGATTAACACTCTCGTACCTTAAATAACGATGGAACGCCATTTATACACCATTAATATAACAATTCAGTACAATTCAGTCTTAATATAATATTAATATAAGGAAAACATAAAATGAAGAGTCTTAATATAATATTAATATAAGAATAGCATAAAATAAATACTCTTAATATACAAATCATATAAGCATACTATTCAATTAGTGAAGTCTTAACAAATATAAATAATAAATATATCAACAAAATATAAGAGTACTAGAACACGATGTGACCCCCGAACACGCTCCCCACTTGGCCACGGGGCGACCCCCGAACGCGCTACCCACTGGGCCACGGGGTGACCCCCGAACGCGCTACCCACTGGGCCACGATGTGACCCCGAACGCGCTACCCACTGAGTCACGGGGCGATTCCCGAACGCGCTACCCACTGGGCCACAGGGTGAACCCCGCCCGGCTCGGAGCACTCACTTGAGTCTGATCTGGACTTGCGCCGCCTCCAGACTCATCTCGAACACCTCGTCCAGGTCTCCAGGGCGACTGCAGTAAACACAAACGACAACATTAAAGCACGTGGGGCAGGGACATCTGAGACCAGAGTGTCGGTCACTGGATGGCCCAGCGACCGACCCGAGTGAAGGCTGGCTGGCTGACAAATTATAACGGCATTTTGAAGGCACCTTCCACGAGTCACTAATTCGTCATTCAATCATTTTCATCCATTAATTCATTCATTATTCTTTTATTAATTTATTACTCATTCATTCATTCATTCATTAAAGGTCATTCATTTATTCATTAAAGGTCATTCATTCATTCTTTAAAGGCCCTCCTTCTTGCTCTAAACTAGTATATGAGTGATAAATGCAGTCTATTATTGCATGTACATTAGCCATTTAATAAAAAGGGAAGGTGAAGACACTCTTCAAAAGGTTTAAAAGGGGACGCTATGTCCCCTTAACCCGATGACCCTATGTTCCCGTGAAGCCCCCTGACCCCCGTGACCCCCGTTACCCCGTGACCCCGCGCTCACCCTTTAGTGGATGCTTCGAAGACGCCGCTGTCGCCTGCCACCGACTCGTCGCTGACGGCGGCTGACACGCTGCGGGTGTTCACCCCGGACAGCGTGTAACACACCCCGGAGCTGCTCTCACTGATGGGGCTCAGCGGGGGGTTGGTGGCCGCCCCGGACCCCGCCCCGCCCCCCGGCTCGGCGCCCGCCGCCAGCCGCCGCGTCAGCCCCGGGGGGTCACCCCCCGCGGGCCCCGCGGGGGTGCCGTCTTGGGCGGTGGCGGTGGCGGTGGGGGTGATGGCCGCTGGGAGCGCTCGCGTGGTGTAGGTCGGGGGCTGGTGGGTCGGCGAGCTGTATGCTTGAGTGGTAGCCGGTTCAGTCCGGGAGGCACCGTTGGCGGGCGTAGATGGCTGGTGTTGTAGCTGCTGCTGGTCGTGGTGGCGATGAGGGTGGTGATGCTGGTGGTGCTGATGGTGCTGCTGGGGCTGGGCCTGGGGATGGTGGGCATGATGATGTTGATGGTGGTGCTGCGATTGTCGCGTGTCCGATGTTGACGTCACCGGTGACGTCACCGCAGCCACTGGCGCCGCGCCGCCGCCAGTCTCTGCCGCCAGTCTCTGCCGCTCCAGGTGCTGTTCATAGGAGGGGGGCGGCAACGGGTCCTGGGGGGAACGCGGGGGCGTGGCGCCGCTGGTTCCGAGAGCGGCGGCGGCGGTGTTGGCGGCGGTGGTGCCGAAGGTGGTGCCGGCGGTGGTGCCAGTCTTGGTGCCAGTCGTGGTGCTGGTGGTGGTGCCGGTGGTGTCGGTGTTGGCGGCGGCCGAGTGAGGGCCAGAGGAAGCCTCGTTCCGGACCACGTCGGCCGCGCCGGGCTGCTCGGTAGGGGGCGCACACAGGCTGCCGGTGGAGGCGATGAGGCGGCTGAGGAAGGGACTGTCCTTGGCATTGATGAGCAGGCTTATGCGCTCCGGGCTCTCCGCGGGGCCGGGCCCAAACCCCCCGGGAGCCAATCCCCCCGCGGTAGTGGCCTGCCCCTCCCCGCCGTCCGCTCCCCCATCCGCAGTCGGTGCGTGGCCGGCGTCCGGTCTGGGGAGGCCGTATGTCTCCTGACCGCTGGGGTGGGCGGGTGCGGGGGTGGCGGTAGGAGCAGGGGTAGGGGCAGGGGCTGAGGCGGTGACCGGGGCGAGGGAGGGGGTGGAGAAGCCCACGCCGTGGTCCTGCAGCAGTCGCTCGACTCGGCGGTGCAGCTCGGGTAGGTTGATGTCAGTCCCGGTCTGCAACGGAAAGGATTGATTAGTCTTTAGGCCAGATGCATTCATTTAGCCCTTAATTAACCTGGGTACAGATTACTAATCAATATACAGGTTACTAACCTGGGTACAGATTACTAACCTGGGTACAGATTATTAACCTAGGTACAGATTACTCACCTAGGTACAGATTACTAACTGGTACATATTACTTACCTGTTACAGATTACTAACCTAGGTACAGATTACTAACCTGGTACAGATTACCAGCCTGGTACAGATTACTAACCTGGTACAGATTACTAACCTGGTACAGATTACTAACCTGGCACAAATTACTAAACATGGGTACAGGTTACTAACCTGAGTACAGATTACTGACCAGGGTACAGATTAATAACCTGGTACAAATTTGTGACATGGGTGCAGATCACTAGCTTGGGTACAGATTACTAGCTTGGATACAGATTACAGGCAAGGATACAAATTACTAACCAGGGTACAGATTACTAACCTGGTACAGATCACAAACCTAGGTACAGATTACTAACCTGGGTACAGGTTACTAACCAGGGTACAGATTACTAACCTGGTACAGATTACTAACCTGGTACAGATTACTGACCTCATGCTATACTTACAGTATATTACTAACATGAGTACAGATTACTAATCTCGGCGCAGAATACTAACCTGGGCGCAGTTGTAGATGTCGACGAGGCTGAGGGAGTTGAGGGAGCCTCTACTTCCGGCCGACAGCGAACCAAGCGAACCACGACTGGAGCGACTCGACCCCGAAGAGACGGACAACGTGCTCAGTGATAGGCTGAAATATACAACGGACTCAAATATAGGATGAAATAGATCAAACGGACTCAGTAACAGGCTGAAGTATACAACGGACTCAAATATAGGCTGAAATATACAAGGGCCTCTGTGATAGGATGAAATATACAACTGCCTCTGTGATAAGATGAAATATTCAACGGACTCAATGATAGGCTGAAATATACAACGGCCTCTATGCTAGGCTGAAACTTATACTCTTTTTTTAATGATAGAAACAACTGGTACAGCGACCACTTAACCTAAACATGGCGTTCACTGATGAACTCGGGGAGAGTTGAGGCCGAGTTCCCACACGCACACCTACGTGTGCTCAAACGACCGCGGCATGATACAGTGACGTCACACCGGTGAGAGAGGCGCCGTCCTTACCTCCTCAGCTGGGACTCCAGGTAACTGGTCAGGTGGGTGGCCTCCGCCAGCTTCTGCAAGATCTCGGACTTGCTCTCGTTCAGTTGCAACCTACAACGGCGAGAAGACGGGAACGTTGATGTGAATTTGTAATCGTATATGTCTGAAATGGTTTAAGGTCCTCACGTTGCTTCGCGCCTTCTTCGTGAAACAATAACGCACATCTGGCTATAACAGTAGTCGAATGATGCATCATTCTATTGCTTAAAATATATAACTCGTTTTGGGTTCCTAATTAAGGTAGGAAAGATATGTTTGTGAATCGGGCGTTTGCTATTCAGCGTTATATGTACATAATTCATTACTAGTAGCATCGTTGTTATTGTCGGTCAATGGCACTTGCGCTACGGCTTTATGCTGACTTTTAACACAGACGTTAAATTAAAATCTTTATCTGATCTTATCTTAAGACATCGTTTGGTAGCGTAAACGCAAATTGAAATACCTTCATTTATAACAAATTAACTTATATAAATATAAGGTTCGCTCCTCAGCTAGTCCTATAATTAACCAGATGTTTACATTTCATGCTCTCTGCCTTTGTGCACACAAGGACTAAACTGGGCCAAGGAACCTCCCGCTAACCACTACCCCAGGGAGGGTTCGAACCAGACCTATTGATCTGCGGTCTAGTGCTCTAACCACTACACCAGGGAGGATTCGAACCCAGGAATTATTGATCTGCGGTCTAGTGCGCTGACTACTACACCAGGGAGGGTTCGAACCCAGGACCTATTCATCTGCGGTCTAGTGCTCTAACCACTACACCAAGACCTATTGATCTGCGGTCTAGTGCTCTAAGCACTACTCCAGGACCTATTGATCTGCGGTCTAGTGCTCTAACCACTACACCAGGACCTATTGATCTGCGGTCTAGTGCTCTAACCACTACACCAGGACCTATTGATCTGCGGTCTAGTGCTCTAACCACTACACCAGGGAGGATTCGAACCCAGGAATTATTGATCTGCGGTCTAGTGCGCTGACTACTACACCAGGGAGGGTTCGAACCCAGGACCTATTCATCTGCGGTCTAGTGCTCTAACCACTACACCAGGACCTATTGATCTGCGGTCTAGTGCTCTAAGCACTACTCCAGGACCTATTGATCTGCGGTCTAGTGCTCCAACCACTACACCAGGACCTATTGATCTGCGGTCTAGTGCTCTAACCACTACACCAGGACCTATTGATCTGCGATCTAGTGTTCTAACCACTACACCAGGACCTATTGATCTGCGGTCTAGTGTTCTGACCACTACACCAGGACCTATTGATCTGCGGTCTAGTGTTCTAACCACTACACCAGGACCTATTGATCTGCGGTCTAGTGCTCTAACCACTACACCAGGACCTATTGATCTGCGGTCTAGTGCTCTAACCACTACACCAGGACCTATTGATCTGCGGTCTAGTGTTCTAACCACTACACCAGGACCTATTGATCTGCGGTCTAGTGCTCTAACCACTACACCAGGACCTATTGATCTGCGGTCTAGTGCTCTAACCACTACACCAGGACCTATTGATCTGCGGCCTAGTGGGCTAACGTATACACCAGGGATGCCCCCACACATAAAGTGAGGCCCGAGTGCACTGACTGACCTCTCGGCTATCTGGCGGTTGGACAGCTCCATGGCGCGCCTCAGATCCAGCTCCAGTTGCCGGATGCGGTCTCGCGCACTCTCCATTTCCTCCGCGCTGTGGCCCTTGGGATCCAGGGCCCGCAGCTCTCGCAGCAGCTGCTCCTTCTCCTGGATCAGCAGCAATCTGGAGCGGGGAGACAGACCTCAGATATACCAGGATTGTAACCCCTACTCTTTGCGAAGGAGGGAGATAGGCTCTCAGGTGGAAAGGATCATTTAAGGTAGAAAGGAGACATGAGTAAAATCCTGCGCTTTGCGGAGACAGATATGGGTTTTTTACCCTGCAAACAAAGACATTTCCACAGGTGCCTTACGCGTTCTCGTGCTGTTGCTACCCTCCATCCCCCTACCCCCCTCACCTGTCCTTGTCCCACTCCGTCTGGCCTGGCACCATTTGACTCTCGATGGCCGCCAACTCCTGCTGTAGGTGGCTCACTTGCTTCCGGGCTTCATCGTACTGCAGGCGCATGCGCACAATCTCTCCCCAGCGGTTGTCATAGTCACCACCCTGTGAAACAGATGGTTGCCAGAAACATCACTCACTGCAAACGTATGACAGCGTTTGGCCAAAACCTACCAATTATCGCTCATTTAATATTCCTTAATGTAATCGATTCGAAAATGTTGCTTGTGTAATGCAATTTCTTTAATTGCTACTTATTTTTTATATCCGGCTAACATGGGGCAGATATCGGCCTTCTATCAGCGTAATATCGGCCACACATATCGACAAAATATATCCAAAAGCAAGTTGGAAAGATTCCTACATTTCGCTTCAGCCCAGTTATGCCTCGCTGCAGATTGACTGACGTTAGAGGCTCGTCGGGCAACTGGAAACTTACCTCCCCGGAGAGGTCCGTCTGGGAGGCGGTGCTGAACTTCTCCTGGGGCAGCGAGAGGCAGAGTGAGGAGACATCGGGAGAGGACCCGTTGGCGGTCTTGTTCACCAGCACCTCGTCCTTCAGCTCAGCCAACGCCTGGACAAACATAGGGGTGCGCATTGCAAGAGTCACGTACGGTAACGGTGGGACCGTCATTGGCCGGCACACTCCTTCGTGATGTCGGGGTTTGAACACGGAGAACCGCGTGGTAATGATCATGGTATGTATTAGGAAAGCTGACTGGTCAACAAGGATGAAAACAATATTTGCACCTAGGCACTGTCACCCAGTAACCGCCATCCCAGGGCACTGTCACCCCGGCCCTGTCACCCCGGGCCCTGTCACCCCGGGCCATGTCACCCCGGTCCTGTCACCCCGGCCCTGTCACCCCGGCCCTGTCACCCCGGCCCTGTCACCCCGGGCTCTGTCACCCCGGGCCCTGTCACACCTGTCCTAGCTGCCGCCCCAGCCATGTCACCCATGAACAGTCACCTCAGCCCTGTGACCTTGACTCTCGCTGTGACCCTGACTCTCGCTGTGCCCCGACTCTAGCAGTGACCCCGACCCTCGCTGTGAACCAGACTCTCGCTGTGACCCCGACTTTCGCCGTGACCCCGACTCTCGCTGTGACCCCGACTCTCGCCGTGACCCCGAATTTTGTCGCTGTGACCCAAAATCTCGCTGTGACCCCGACTCTCCCTGTGACCCCGACTCTCGCCGTGACCCCGACTCTGGCTGTGACCCCCGACTCTCGCTGTGACCCCGACTCTCGTCGTGACCCCGACTCTCGTCGTGACCCCCACTCTCTCTGTGACCCCGACTCGCCGTGACACCGACTCTAGCCGTGACCCCGACTCTCGCCGTGACCCCGACTCTCGCCGTGACCCCGACTCTCGCCGTGACCCCGACTCTCGCCGTGACCCCGACTCTCGCCGTGACCCCGACTCTCGCAGTGACCCCGACTCTCGTCGTGACCCCGACCCTCGCTGTGACCCACCTGGAGCAGCTCCTGTTTCTGGCGCTGACTGCAGTACACTGATCGCTTGATGTCCTGGATGCGCGCCAACACATCGGCCGCCTGCTCCTTGCTGAACACGTGCTGCTGCTGCGTCATCGTCTCTTCAACCCTGAAACCATAGCAACCGGGGACGTTACCAAGGAAACCAATACGCTACCACAATCATCGTTTCTTCCAATCTGCAACAGTAGCAACCGTAAACGTTACCAAGGAAATCACTCCATTACCTCTCCTTTACCATAGCAACCATCAGTGTAACCAAAGAAACCACTACGCTACTGATATCACTAGTTCATTAAGATCATAATCTGTATCTAGATTAAAGAGAAACCATAAAAATCATTAAAAATCATAAAAGTCATTAAAATATGTAAACTTATTAATTAATACACAAATAATTGCAATCGTTAGTAACATACATGTACTATTAACGGTCATGACAAGGTTACCCGGGGGACATGGCTCCGCTCTTCTCTTCCTTCTTCCATTAATTAACGCGATATGACCACAATTGGTTAAAGCGTCCTGAATATAAAACCAGCCATGACAAAGGTGACCTCACGCCACACTGAACACATCGGAAACTTGAATGAAGCAGGTGGAATGACTGCACTGTACGGGTCGGAGATATCCCCCCCCCCCCACTCACTAGGCACCCCCAACCCCCATAGCTCTAGCTCCCCAATATATACAATCGTCACAAAGGTGTCTCTGTTGTCGCCGACCCACTATCAAATCTCGCAGCGCTGTTTTTGGTTTGACGCAGCCGAGGTTTGCATTACGTGAAAGAGAATATTGCAAAATACCATGTTGAAAAAAAATTAAACACTTTCCCCACGATAAACAAAACAGCGTACTATATTCACAAATGTAAGTTACAATTTCCCATGACAACATTTCGGTTTTTGCCCGAGAACACAGCGCGCTTTTCAGTCTCCTCCCAAAGCAGACTTCACTTTCCTTAATTTACTGGCGCCAGTAAAGTCTCGTTCTTTGTCTCGGGACGGATCACTCGAAAAGGTCAAGGCCGTAGGAGACTAGGGTCTGGTGGGCGGTGGTGGTGAGGACGACAAGGAGTAGGTTGGGGTGGGGTCCCAGAGTTGATGGCGACACACCAGAGTGTAATTTATTTCACTTTTTTTTGTTGCCGAAACCCGGTGGTTGACTCGACTCGGGCGGGGCTGGGCGGGGCGGGGCGGGGAGGGGCGAGGGGGGAGGGGGGGAGGGAGGGGTTCGCGGGGCGGGAGGGAGGGAGGGGTTGGCGGGGCGGGGCGGCTCCGTTTAGGGAAACGACACCACGCACAAAGGCGTGTGTATTAACTAGGTCAACCACTTGAAAGAAGAGGACCGGAGCTGGAGCTGATGGAGAGGGGTGAGAGGTGGGGAGGGGGATACTGGGGTAAAGAGGCAGCCAGGGTGGAGCGGCAGGAGACACGCTGGGCCGCGCAGGAAGCGTGTGAATGCCCCCGTCCCTGAATGGCCGGCCGCCTGCTCAAAAAGTGGGGCGAGCGAGACGTTAAAGTACAGTAAACTCAAGGCGCCCAGGGGTGGGCACATCGGGAAGGATTCGTGGCAAGCAGCCAGGGCGGGGAGCTAGGGCAGAGGGAGAGCTGGGGCAGATAGAGCTCTGGCGGACGGAGAGCTAGGGCGGAGAGCGGGGTGGAGAGCTAGGGCAGAGCTAGGGCGGGCGGAGCTAGGGTGGGCGGAGAGCGGGGTGGAGAACTATGGCGGACGGAGAGCTAGGGCGGAGAGCGGGGTGGAGAGCTAGGGCGGGCGGAGCTAGGGCGGGCAGAGAGCGGGGCGGAGAGCTAGGGCGGGCGGAGAGCGGGGTGGAGAGCTAAGGCGGAGAGCGCGGCGGAGAGCTAAGGCGGACTGAGATCTAGGGCGGGCGGAGCTAGGGCGGGCGGAGCTAGGGCGGGCGGAGAGCGGGGCGGACGGAGAGCTAGGGCGGGCGGAGCTAGGGCGGGCGGAGCTAGGGCGGGCGGAGAGCGGGGCGGACTGAGATCTAGGGCGGGCGGAGCTAGGGCGGGCGGAGCTAGGGCGGGCGGAGAGCGGGGCGGAGAGCGGGGCGGAGAGATAGGGCGGGCGGAGCTAGGGCGGGCGGAGAGCTAAGGCGGACTGAGATCTAGGGCGGGCGGAGCTAGGGCGGGCGGAGAGCGCGGCGGAGAGCTAGGGCGGGAGGAGCTAGGGCGGGCGGAGAGCTAAGGCGGACTTAGATCTAGGGCGGGCGGAGCTAGGGTGGGCGGTGCGCGGCGGAGAGCTAGGGCGGGCGGAGCTAGGGCGGGCGGAGAGCGCGGCGGAGAGCTAAGGCGGACTGAGATCTAGGGCGGGCAGAGCTAGGGCGGGCGGAGAGCGGGGCGGAGAGCTAAGGCGGACTGAGATCTAGGGCGGGCGGAGCTAGGGTGGGCAGAGCTAGGGTGGGCGGAGCGCGGCGGAGAGCTAGGGCGGGCGGAGCTAGGGCGGGCGGAGAGCGGGGCGGAAAGCTAGGGCGGGCGGAGCTAGGGCGGGCAGAAAGCGGGGCGGAGAGCTAGGGCGGGCGGAGCTAGGGCGGGCGGAGCTAGGGGGGGCAGAGAGCGGGGCGGGGAGCTAGGGCGGGCGGAGAGCTAGGGCGGGCGGAGCTAGGGCGGGCAGAGAGCGGGGCGGAGAGCTAGGGCGGGCGGAGAGCGGGGCGGAGAGCTAAGGCAGACTGAGATCTAGGGCGGAGAGCGGGGCGGAGAGCGGGGCGGAAACCTAACGCGGAGAGCGGGGCGGGGAACCTGGCAAGCTAGGGAAGGGCCCACGCCTGTTCTCCGGTACAGTGTGGGACCCTGCTTCAGGACCAAGAAAAGACTTGCATCAGGACACTAAGGACCAAGAGAGATCCTATAGCACGACCTTGAGTAACTTTTCCGCCTGGAGAGAACTCGTTTGTCGACCTATACGGATGGTCAAGACCTACATGGACCAAGCCTCCACGCCTCAGGATCTGAAGAACTTGTCAATCGAAAGACGTTGGCATTCTTTCCTTCAAGAAGTTACCGAAGCAACACCTCGTCTTCCAGAGTTCCACCTCCCGTGGTGAGAAACGGTCACCCCCCACCCCCCCCCCCATGTCACAATGATGATTACAGTACGGATGATGGGAGGGGGGGGGGTGGTATCACGATATTATTTAACTACCTGGTTGGATAATGTCAAGGGCAGGGTGACGGGTGTCTGTGTTTGAAGGGGGTCGGCGGGGCCAGGGGCTGAAGGTAATGACATGCAGATTGTCTAGGACAGGGCGGGTCTAGGGTGTAGGTAATAGGGTGTAGGCAGTAGGTAGTAGGGTGAAGTGTAGGGTGGCGGGTAGGGCGTAGCTTGAGGATGTATGCCTGTATGATGTAGGGTGGGGGGTGAAGGGGCTACAGTGTAGGACAGTGTACAGTGAAGCGTGTACGTGCATTAATGTCTTTCCCCGTTTGCCAGAAGCAAGCATCAAAATCCATTGTCGTAAAACGACCTCAGGTCAACGCGTTGAAATGGTTCAACCGCATTCTTCTCCCTCCATTCCACCCCCCTCCCACTCCACCCCTGAAGATTGCTAAGGACACTCCTGGATATATTCTAGTCTCTATGCTCCTGACTACCTCCCCCCCACCACCAACTACACTTACACCAGGCTGTTGTATCGCCCAGCGCGATTGGCTGTAAACAAACCTATCTGAACATTCCACACATTCCATCGGCGATAGAGAGGGCCGAGTGCCGCCGGTAGAAACAGGTAGGGTGGGGAGGGAGAGGGGGAGAGGGAGGTGCGGGTTGGGTGGGGAGGGGGAGGGGGAGGTGCGGGTTGGGAGTGACTACTAGAGGCGCGAAGGTGGGGGGGGGGGGGTGAGAAGGCGGTAGGCCGCGGGAGGTGAGGTGGGAGGGGAGGTGAGGGGAGGGCAGGGCAGGGAAGGGGGAGGGGGAGGGAGAGGGGGACGGGGACGGGGCGAGGGTCGTGTGCCTCCTGCTCATTTACCGCGCTACGTGGATGATACCGTTATTATTCTCCGCAGAAAACAACGGGAGCAGGGCGGGGATGGATGCGCGGGGGAGGGGGGCGGAGGACAGCATATATGGATGGGGGGGGGGGCGGCGGGGGACGGGCTTGTATGTATGGGAGGGAGGGGCGGGGGCATAGCTTTTTTGGGGGTGGATGTCCACCTCAGCACCGCGTCGGCAGCACTCGACACAACCACAATTCGACAGTGATCCGGAGATTGGAGGGGAGGGGAGGGGAGGGGAGGTTAGGCAGGAGGATGGGGAGGGGAGGGGAGGGGAGGGGAGGTTAGGCAGGAGGATGGGGAGCGGGCCACCAGAGGGTTAAACCGGGCTTCGATCTCGACCAAGTACATTACAATGGCTTCATAGAGTTGTTTAATGCTGACACATGAGCGCCTCACACCGCGTGGAACCTTCGTTCTGGGGCCCGGCGGAGGGGGGGGGGGGGGCGAGAGAGAGGGTGGGGGGGGGGGGCGGCTGTGTATGTCGTCATGCAGCCACAAACATTCCTTCGGGTCAATCATGCACAGGACCGGAGGCCGACGTCTCTAACGCCACAGTGGGGGTACCTAACCTGTCAGTGCGGCAGTGTCGTGCGCTATACAACACAAACATATCGGATCCAGGATTTTGAAAGCGGGAGAGACGTTCAACGTTTAATCTCCCGAAGAGAGAGGGACGGGGTGCGGGGTGTCCACCAGATGGCGTAACAACACGAGGGTAACGCATAATATGGGTAATTAAAACTAGAGTGGCCAGGGTGACCAAAGGCAATGCTGTACTGCAGGGTGGGTGGGGGCAATGCTGTACTACAGAGCGTGGGCAGGGGCAATGCTGTACTACAGGGTGGGCAGGGACAATGCTGTACTACAGAGCGTGGGCAGGGGCAATGCTGTACTACAGGGTGGGCAGGGACAATGCTGTACTACAGAGCGTGGGCAGGGGCAATGCTGTCCTACAGGGCGGGCAGGGGCAATGCTGTACTGCAGGGTGGGCAGGGACAATGCTGTCCTACAGGGCGGGCAGGGGCAATGCTGTACTACAGGGTGGGCAGGGGCAATGCTGCACTACAGGGTGGGCAGGGGCAATGCTGTACTGCAGGGTGGGCAGGGGCAATGCTGTACTACAGGGTGGGCAGGGGCAATGCTGTACTACAGGGTGGGCAGGGGCAATGCTGTACTACAGGGTGGGCAGGGGCAATGCTGTACTACAGGGTGGGCAGGGGCAATGCTGTACTGCAGGGTGGGCAGGGGCAATGCTGTACTACAGGGTGGGCAGGGGCAATGCTGTACTACAGGGTGGGCAGGGGCAATGCTGTACTACAGGGTGGGCAGGGGCAATGCTGTACTGCAGGGTGGGCAGGGGCAATGCTGTACTGCAGGGCGGGCAGGGGCAATGCTCTACTACAGGGTGGACAGGGGCAATGCTGTACTGCAGGGTGGGCAGGGGCAATGCTGTACTACAGGGTGGGTAGGAGCAATGCTGTACTACAGGGTTGGTAGGGGCAATGCTGCACTACAGGATGGGCAGGGGCAATGCTGTACTACAGGGTGGGCAGGGACAATGCTGTACTACAGGGTGGGCAGGGGCAATGCTGTACTACAGGGTGGGCAGGGGCAATGCTGTACTACAGGATGGGCAGGGGCAATGCTGTACTACAGGGTGGGCAGGGGCAATGCTGTACTACAGGGTGGGCAGGGGCAATGCTGTACTACAGGGTGGGCAGGGGCAATGCTGTACTACAAGATGGGTAGGGGCAATGCTGTACTACAGGGTGGGCAGGGGCAATGCTGTACTGCAGGGTGGGCAGGGGCAATGCTGTACTACAGGGTGGGCAGGGGCAATGTTGCACTACAGGATGGGTATGGGCAATGCTGTACTACAGGGTTGGTAGGGGCAATGCTGCACTACAGGGTGGGTAGGGGCAATGCTGTACTACAGGGGGGGCAGGGGCAATGCTGTCCTACAGGGCGGGCAGGGGCAATGCTGTCCTACAGGGCGGGCAGGGGCAATGCTGTACTACAGGATGGGCAGGGGCAATGCTGTCCTACAGGGCGGGCAGGGGCAATGCTGTACTACAGGGTGGGCAGGGGCAATGCTGTACTACAGGGCGGGCAGGGGCAATGCTGTCCTACAGGGCGGGCAGGGGCAATGCTGTCCTACAGGGCGGGCAGGGGCAATGCTGTACTACAGGGTGGGCAGGGGCAATGCTGTACTACAGGGTGGGCAGGGGCAATGCTGTACTACAGGATGGGCTGGGGCAATGCTGTACTACAGGGTGGGCAGGGGCAATGCTGTCCTACAGGGCGGGCAGGGGCAATGCTGTGCTACAGGGTGGGCAGGGGCAATGCTGTCCTACAGGGCGGGCAGGGGCAATGCTGTACTACAGGGTGGGCAGGGGCAATGCTGTACTGCAGGGTGGGCAGGGACAATGCTGTACTACAGGGCGGGCAGGGGCAATGCTGTCCTACAGGGCGGGCAGGGGCAATGCTCTACTACAGGGTGGACAGGGGCAATGCTGTACTACAGGGTGGGCAGGGGCGATGCTGTACTACAGGGCGGGCAGGGGCCATGCTGTACTACAGGGTTGGTAGGGGCAATGCTGCACTACAGGATGGGCAGGGGCAATGCTGTACTACAGGTTGGACAGGGGCAATGCTGTACTACAGAATGGGCAGGGGCAATGCTTTACTACAGGGTGGGTAGGAGCAATGCTGTACTACAGGGCGGGCAGGGGCAATGCTGTACTACAGGGTGGGCAGGGGCAATGCTGTACTACATGGTGGGCAGGGGCAATGCTGTACTACAGGTTGGGTAGGTGCAATGCTGTACTACAGGATGGGTAGGGGCAATTGCTGTACTATAGGATGGGTAGGGGCAATGCTGAACAACAGGATGGGCAGGGGCAATGTGGAACTACAAGGTGGGCGGGGCAATGCTGTACTACAGGTTGGGCAGGGGCAATGCTGTACTACAGGGTGGGTAGGGGCAATGCTGTACTACAAGATGGGTAGGGGCAATGTGGAACTACAAGGTGGGCGGGGCAATGCTGTACTACAGTGTGGGTAGGGTCATCATAGCTGCGATCAGAACATTGGGTTCGCCCCATATAATATATAAAACATAGGCCGTTAGTCGGCGCACGAGATTGGCCGACAGGGTATTAGACCTGACCAGCAACGCCACTCACTGTGAGAGTGTGTGCAGCCCCTGCTCCCTGTACGTGACGTCAGCGCTGATCTGTTCGATCTCGCGCCTGAGTCGCGAGACCCGGTTCCTGGCCAAGGCCACGTCGGCCTTGAGAAGGTCAGGGTCATACTTGGTGCTTCCGGCGCTCGACGTTGACGCCACTGCCGAAGAGAACGTGACGTCATTAACTTACATCCAGACACCACATAGGATCAACTTCTTATCGCCGACACAACGAATCCGATTGATAATGAACTCACTTGTATTAAAATTTGAAAATGAAATTACATCTCTTAATTAATGGACCTACATATTATTATGTGTTTACAGACAACGAAAAATAAGAGCATAACATTCAATTCGTCAACATTAGCTTCTCTCTTATGACGTAATTACGTTGTCAAGACAACGTCAGTGCAGCTGTACTTACGACTAGTGCGAGAGGTTTTCCATGTTGACAAGGTGTCGTTGAGATGTTTCACCTCCTCGCTAGCTATAGCTAGCCTCTCCTGCTTTACGTCAGATATTTCTTTCTTGGCCTGGGCAAAGATACAATGGTTCATTACATGCGTTAACGTATCTTTGGAAAAGCTTGCGAATTAGTAAAAGACACAAGTAGCACGCACATACGTTCTACACAATATCACTAAACAGATATTGTTGAACGTGTACAATAAAACAGGAATACTATTGAATCTAGACGGTCAAGCAGAGCTTGAGAGAGAAGACGAAAATTGTGGTTATGGGACCAATTCGACTATGTTAAGACCCATTTCATGACGTTGGCACGGCACGCCGTCAGTTATTTGGCGTATCGAGGCTTTATAATGGGATTGGCCATGTTAAAGTGTGATTATTTGCCAGCGTCGAAACTACTGGTTCGATTTCGATGGCATTTGGCATATATGATGTCAGTAATATGGGTACGTATTCCACCACATATGAGTCATCTACCTGCATTTATTTAGTCACAGCGATATTTTTGCACTTGCGACAATGTCAAAATTGATCATCCAATAACTCAAAAACTATGAATGTGATGTGAAATCTGAGAGCACATTACTTTTGCGCATCTTTCTGAAGAATACTCTGAAACAAACCGCGAATCTGTAGACCAAATATTAACGAAGTTACGCGGGAAAACATGTTTCGTAGCCTTGACCCTGAGGTGACCTTGACCTTGGAAGCGTGACCTTGTTCAATATAGTACTTTCCGCTCAAATACTAATGTCAGCTCTCAGGCAAAGTGTCGTTTGTCTGACATGTCCCCTTCATGGAGAAATTAAGGAGGCCTGATTCCCGCCAAAATGCTCCCATAGGGTCCCATGTTAAACTTTGGGAATTTTTTGCAGAAGAACTATTCGGACGATTTTCAAAATTGAAAAACCGTATACAAGGTACTTATGAGTCCAATACGTGAATTAATGTTGAGCGTCATTAAGCAAAAACTCGGAACGCTATAGCGATTTTGCCGATTTTTGGTCCTATCTACCAATGGTTAAGCGAATTTTGAAAAATTCCTGTCACCTTGACCTTTGACCTACATGGCCCATCTACGAACTTAGCCTGACGATTGCCATTCCACATCTTTTTGTGAATTATGAAGTCGATATCTTAAGGCATTCGACAGATGCGTGATGTGACAAACAGACAGACACGCAGACAGAAAAACGGAACACACCGACATAAGACGAAAATTGAAAATTTTCGTCTTAAACCTTGGGTCCTGGGCATGCTACGTGGCGCAGCTTCTGGTGCAGGTATTGTAAAATTAAGAAATGACTCTCATGCAGTCATACACTGAGTGGGAGATTGCTGTGGTCATACACTGAGTGGGAGATTGCTGTGGTCATACACTGAGTGGGAGATTGCTGTGGTCATACACTGAGTGGGAGATTGCTGTGGTCATACACTGAGTGGGAGATTGCTGTGGTCATACACTGAGTGGGAGATTGCTGTGGTCATACACTGAGTGGGAAATTGCTGTGGTCATACACCGAGTGGGAGATTGCTGTGGTCATACACCGAGTGGGAGATTGCTGTGGTCATACACCGAGTGGGAGATTGCTGTGGTCATACACTGAGTGGGAGATTGCTGTGGTCATACACTGAGTGGGAGATTGCTGTGGTCATACACTGAGTGGGAGATTGCTGTGGTCATACACTGAGTGGGAGATTGCTGTGGTCATACACTGAGTGGGAGATTGCTGTGGTCATACACTGAGCGGGAGATTGCTGTGGTCATACACCGAGTGGGAGATTGCTGTGGTCATACACTGAGTGGGAGATTGCTGTGGTCATACACCGAGTGGGAGATTGCTGTGGTCATACACTGAGTGGGAGATTGCTGTGGTCATACACTGAGTGGGAGATTGCTGTGGTCATACACTGAGTGGGAGATTGCTGTGGTCATACACTGAGTGGGAGATTGCTGTGGTCATACACTGAGTGGGAGATTGCCGTGGTCATACACTGAGTGGGAGATTGCTGTGGTCATACACTGAGTGGGAGATTGCTGTGGTCATACACTGAGTGGGAGATTGCTGTGGTCATACACTGAGTGGGAGATTGCTGTGGTCATACACCGAGTGGGAGATTGCTGTGGTCATACACTGAGTGGGAGATTGCTGTGGTCATACACCGAGTGGGAGATTGCTGTGGTCATACACTGAGTGGGAGATTGCTGTGGTCATACACTGAGTGGGAGATTGCTGTGGTCATACACTGAGTGGGAGATTGCTGTGGTCATACACTGAGTGGGAGATTGCTGTGGTCATACACTGAGTGGGAGATTGCCGTGGTCATACACTGAGTGGGAGATTGCTGTGGTCATACACTGAGTGGGAGATTGCTGTGGTCATACACTGAGTGGGAGATTGCTGTGGTCATACACTGAGTGGGAGATTGCCGTGGTCATACACTGAGTGGGAGATTGCTGTGGTCATACACTGAGTGGGAGATTGCTGTGGTCATACACTGAGTGGGACATTGCTGTGGTCATACACTGAGTGGGAGATTGCTGTGGTCATACACTGAGCGGGAGATTGCTGTGGTCATACACTGAGTGGGAGATTGCTGTGGTCATACACTGAGTGGGAGATTGCTGTGGTCATACACTGAGCGGGAGATTGCTGTGGTCATACACTGAGTGGGAGATTGCTGTGGTTATACACTGAGTGGAAGATTGCTGTGGTCATACACCGAGTGGGAGATTGCTGTGGTCATACACTGAGTGGGAGATTGCTGTGGTCATACACTGAGTGGGAGATTGCTGTGGTCATACACTGAGTGGGAGATTGCTGTGGTCATACACTGAGTGGGAGATTGCCGTGGTCATACACTGAGTGGGAGATTGCTGTGGTCATACACTGAGTGGGAGATTGCTGTGGTCATACACTGAGTGGGACATTGCTGTGGTCATACACTGAGTGGGAGATTGCTGTGGTCATACACTGAGCGGGAGATTGCTGTGGTCATACACTGAGTGGGAGATTGCTGTGGTCATACACTGAGTGGGAGATTGCTGTGGTCATACACTGAGCGGGAGATTGCTGTGGTCATACACTGAGTGGGAGATTGCTGTGGTCATACACTGAGTGGGACATTGCTGTGGTCATACACTGAGTGGGAGATTGCTGTGGTCATACACCGAGTGGGAGATTGCTGTGGTCATACACTGAGTGGGAGATTGCTGTGGTCATACACTGAGTGGGAGATTGCTGTGGTCATACACTGAGCGGGAGATTGCTGTGGTCATACACCGAGTGGGAGATTGCTGTGGTCATACACTGAGTGGAAGATTGCTGTGGTCATACACCGAGTGGGAGATTGCTGTGGTCATACACTGAGTGGGAGATTGCTGTGGTCATACACTGAGTGGGAGATTGCTGTGGTCATACACAGTGATTCTCAGCTTGAGAGTAATACACTAGCTCACCTTGAGATTGTCATGGGCATGCACTAAGTAGTCTTTCAGCATTTCTTCTTGTTCTCTCCGCCATAGTAAACGTGGGTCTTCCAGTTGGGTTTTCCCTGCACGTGGATAGCAAAATCCTTACAATAAGTAATACATCTATATATATTGATTTGGTGATTTATTGAGGCTATGGAAAGCATATCTAGCAAGAAACACCATCACGCTACAATTTTTTTACTAAATTACAACATGTTTAATGAATACAATCACATTTTAGATATAATATCTGCACTTACGTTCAAGATGGTTGATGAAGAACGGGCCCACTTGAGAGTCATAGGCTTGCTCCCAGCCATATGGAAGCTCATCCCCAACACAGTCTGCGAAACTTGCTGGTTTGGTTAGTCTGTGGATATATAATAGCAGATGATATTATATGTTAAATACACAAATACAGATTACTGACATTCATGGATATAAATTCATCAGACCAAAGAACTTCATAATATTTAGGACTACACTGACAATGGCAGTCTGTATACATGCAGCCTAAGAGCTGAAAACTTTACAGCATAGATAAGAAATAGTCACTATAGGTAGAGGTAAAGTATGTATGAGATAGCACAACCTGGATAAGAGATTAAGTCCGGTAATAAATTATGGATATATAGAAATAGTCATTATTTAGGCTTGGAATGAATAAAGTCATGATACATCCAGGGATCAAACTCATACCATAGCGTAGCTAAAGGATTGTCATGATGGATATATTGAAAGATATTGCAGCAATTCAGGTATGCGTCCTGTGTTATGTATTGCATAACAATTTTAAATGACGCATTTCATTGAGCTGTGTGGGGATTTAGTGATGCATTGTAAATATAGTAAACAGAATAAGCAACCTTTCAGTTAAAATAATGGCCCATTATTTTTTGGATGTCCCATAATTTTAAGGAGCTCTGGAACACTGCGACTTACCTACTGGCATACTTATCAGCATTACTGTATTGTCGCTGTTATCATGGCAAAGATAGTCATTGTAAGTATATAACTATTTATTAAAAGTCAGAAGGTACATATCGATATCTGGTAAAAGTTTAGAAAAAATTTCATATGAATAAAATAATGAAAGTATATTTTGGCAAGGGCGCAATCACTGGTAAGTCTTACCTGTGCAATCAATAGTCCACCTTCTACATATTAATTGATAATGCCTGGACTATAATAGACAAACTGATGCTAGAGCCTAATAAATATAGGTCAGTCAATATCTACGACAAGGTCGACAAGCAGCTCCAGTCCGCCCACCACTGGGCACCTCCACCCCCCATCCATTGTGCACATGGCGGGCCTCAGGCACATTGTTTACCTTTTGATTCGGCAGTAAGCCGGCAAGTTTAGAACGTCTCACTGACCCAAAACTATAATCAAAACAAGGACTCGATCCCATGACGTTAACCTCAAGACATTGCGGGACCTTGCAGCGATATCTATAGGTATGTGGATACGGCGGACTGTTTGACAAGCAAGGGTTTCGGGTTCGGCCGTCGCGGATTACGGCATTGTGTGTGTCCCGCCCCGTGCTGCCTGTAGTACGCTGCCACCCGCCCGCCTGCCTACCTGTCGCGCGGATCGACCCATGTTGTATGTCGGGTCGTGTGGTTCAGATAGAACACCTTCCCATCATAGTCCGTAGCCACATCCCAGCCAGGAGGCAGAGCTATCTCTCCAGTATGATTATTCCGTTTCCTGGGCATATTAATCCTGAAAATTGCTGTTTATGCGACCTCGTTTCAACCCATATCGTCTCCACTGTCCTCCATCTTGGATTCAAGACCACAGTGAATTCCAGTGACGTCACGGCCCAAAACTGGGTCACCGAGCGTCAAACAGCCAATCAGCGCGCAGAATTGGCGTCGAAATGAGGGCGCCCTTTGACACGGTCAGGAATGTGGATTAACATGACAATAGCCGCCTCGTCGAGGTATCTCGAGTATGTGTTGGTGGCCCTCTCAGCACCCTCAGGCTTAACACTCTCAAATATTTTGGCTGTATATCAGCCGGCAAAAGTATGCACCCGCTCCCCACCCACGAATTCGCCACAGGCATGCATGCGACCAGTCCGCTATGCCAGCGAGGTGTTCCCCGTGACAGTAAAGTGTTGTTGGTTACGTTATGACAAGTTTTATTTGGCGCGCCGATGGCTAATATTTCTTCGGTCCAGCGCATCACATAACTGTAAAGTGACAAATAAAAAAACGACCAAACAACGCTTGTCGTCAGGTACGCACTATATGGGGTCAACATATATTAATAAATAAGTATCACCAATGTGGAACTGGAAGCCCTCTGACCCCCCCCCCCCTCCCCCCTTCTGGTGGGGGTGGGGTGGGGGGGGCACAATATTAGGGTCACAGGGGGCCTTTTTCGACAGGGTGACACAGCGATTATTAAAATCGACAAGGCGACATTTGGGCCGCCCTATAACCGACATGCGACATGAACCACTTCTTAAAATCGACATGCCGGACACTGATGCACGTCTTCTTAAAGCAGCCTACTTATATGCGCCATCTTAGATTATTTACATTTTAGAATCCAGACAAGAAGTATCTCAAAATTAGGATGCATATAAGTTTTATATCTCGTTGAGTCTGTAAAACAACAATTTCAGCATTAAACTGCACGGTTAAGTTTATCTCGCTCCGCGGACCTCCTAGCGAGCCGCGGTCGACATCACACAGAATAGCTAGGCCCCCCAGAATACAGAACAGCGAACAAGCGCGCAGGGATATAAAGCCGGCCACCAACTTCTGCCCCGGTGAACAAATTTGCTTCTCTCCGGATAGCCCACAGGCTTCCAGGATTTAAATTCAACACAGAAGATACGTATTTGACATGGAGAAGAGCTTGGTAATATAAAAATTCCAGAACATATTGCTTTAAAATCGACGTGCGATATGCCCCCCCCCCCCCCCCGCCCTCCGGGGCCCCAACATTAGTACAGTGGTAGGATGGTTCCGCCCAGCCCATAGAGGGCATTTGGAGAACGAGAGAAAAGTCCGAGATTTTGTGGTCATTGAGAGCGATTTTTTTGTTAACACCCCAAATAGACACTGACAGTCATGGCAATGTATATGGAGGTTAATTATTTGAACACGTTTGATATCAACTGGAATATATAGTCAAGAGCTGCAATTGTACTTGAACAGCCCAGCCCCCTCCCACTCCCAATCGGCTAGTCGTCCCCTACCCCTCCACTTCGCTGTGCAAATGATCTTTTTTTTTTTCTTTTATTATACCGATAAAACCAAACATTAAAAACAAGGTTTTGACATAACCATAGCCACGTACGGCCGTATAGACAGATGCTATACATAAAAGATGCGGACCACAAATTACATAAACAAGGCCAAACGCGGCCGTATAGGCGTATGCTATACATTAGTAAAAGGGCGAAACGCTATACATAAACTAGGCCAAGTGCGGCCGTATAGGCATGGGCTATGCCTAGGATTAAAAAATGGCGATTCAAGCGGCATAATACATGAACATAAACAAGGCCGAGTCCAGCCGCGTACGTAAACAAAGCCGAGGCCGCATAAACGTAGATATTAAACATCGAGAATAAGAATACCGGCTTTGTTTAAACTCCGTTATATGGACACTGTGTTGAGTTTTTTGGCTTAGTGCCTGTGAGGGATAGAACCCTGAAAACGACATAATTCGTGATGGCCGTGGGGGCCTACTATATTTTGAAAACCCTGAAAGGTGAAGGTCGTGTTTTTCAAAGTAGGTTTTGGTCGAGGCCTAGGTGCCAAAAGCCCTGAAAGGTAATTTCGGGGTGGCCGTGTGGGCCTACTGGAGAAAAAAGAACATTATATATTATAGTGTTTGGCCTTTAAAAGGACTTGAAAGTATAAGACCTAATGGGCAACTAACTGTGCCTGCGTTACGGGGCTCGTGTGGGTTTGTGGGGGACCAATAACAGCCCTTGTGGGCAAACAGCGATGTGAGCTGTAAGAAGTAAGGGGCTTGCCTTTTAAGGGACTTGTAACGGGGGGTATGAGACAGCCCTTGTGGGCATATAATGGAGAGATTGCCCTTATAGGGACTTCGCGAGTTATTAATACTAAGGCCAGATGGCAGCCCTTGTGGGCGCGTGTAAACGACTTACAAGGTGGCTAGGTGGCGGTGAATTAATAACTCTGTTGGCCTTTAAAGGACTTTCGCACTGCCGTTTAATACGGTTAATATATGTTAACTGTGTCTGCGTTACGGGGCTCGTGTGGGTTTGTGGGGGACCAATAACAGCCCGTGTGAGCAGACAGCGATGCGTGCTGTAAAAAGTAAGGGGCTGCTCTTGTGGGCGTACAATGAAGGGATTTCCCTTATAGGGACTTCGCGAGTTATTAGTGCTAAGGCCAGATGACAGCCCTTGTGGGCGCGCGTAAACGACTTACAAGGTGGCTAAGTGGCGGTGAGTTAATAACTCTGTTGGCCTTTGAAAGGACTTTCGTACTGCCGTTTAATACGGTGAATGTATGTAGAGGCAAGAATAATAAAAAGAAAACGTAACGCCAGTTACGGCCTTGAGGGCTTATACGCCTCTAGCCTTCTATAAGTGGGAAAGTGTATGTAAATTGAAAATAAATGGTTAAACCCGTAGGGTGTAAATAAGGTTAAACCTGTCGTCGACCTGACATAGTATTCCGCCCTGGGTCCAGGTATCTCTGAAAAGGGGGCGTCTAGTGGGAGAGAATAGGTGGGCCAGCTGGTGCTCTTCCTTTATGCGGGACCTTAAATTATTGTTAAAAATCGTGTGTACTGGAAGGCGTTTCCCTTCTAAAGCACTCTGTCTGCTGAGCCAGACAGCGTATTTCAAGGAGGTGAGGGCGTAGTTGACGACGTGTACCGGGGTATCTGCGCGTGTTTTCGTGTAGCCGAAAAAAAAGTTAAATTTGGCGAGTGGTTTCTTGAAGCCGGTCAGACCTATAAATAAAGGAGTGAATTTCTTAATGATTCCTTGAATCGCTTTACAAGTGGAGAAAATGTGCACCAGGTTGCCGGTTTGGCCTGGACACAGTTTACAATCAGGCGAATCAAAAATGCGGCTCTGGTGGAGGTACTTTTCAGTTGCTAAAACTTGGTGGGTAAATTTAAACTGGAAGTCGGACAGCTTCCGGTCCAGGGATCTATGATAAACGGGAAGAAAAATATGTTTCGCGTCTAAATGGCAACTAAAGACTGCTTCCCACCTCGCTATTGCGATGGGTTGTGGGATAGCCCCAAGAACACATTTGCAAATGATCTTAGCCAGGTTACGAGGTTTCACTCAAGCTAGCCGCGGCATACAAATATGTATTCGCTCTCCTATTCGACCGACACGCTGTAATATGCCACCCCCAATCCCGCTCGATTGGCAGATTTCTTCCTCAAATTTGGCATTTATATGTGTACTGCAGTGGCGTAAATCACCAGAATTTCATATCGTTTGCCAGTGTAGACGATTGTGTTTTAAATACAGTTGCAGTGTAAACCCAGCGGTATCCAGAGAAGAGACAAACGGCTCAATCAGGGGTGCGTTCCGCCGCCCAGCCAAATAATTTAGTACGATTAAAGTTTTTCGGTCGCTGCCGTTCGGTGTTAATGACGATGTTGTAAACGATATATTGCTCAGTGATATTATTGATTATGTTGTTCCGTCCCGCCGTTATCCCGTCCTGCCGCTATTCCGATCCTCCTCCGCGACCATCCGTCCCGCCGCCGTTCCGTTCCGATGACTATGGTGTAAACGTGATGGTGAATTGCAGCGCAGCAGTGTGCAGTGAAATCGAACAAATTGTAAGAGCCAACGAGCCCAGGTTGCACAAGGTGAGCGAACTGCACAATACGGTAGTCTAAACGTCAATTAGACCACACTTTATTATTATCACAACCTTCCTGAGTTACCATGGAAGAGTCTGCCGATACAAAAGTTATCAGACAGTAAACGTTTTATTTCGTATATCTATGTGAATATAGGTGTAAACAAATATAATATAAATGTTATGTCATGTCATTTATATCACGACTAATATTAGACTAAGATTAATATTAGACTAAGATTAATATCTGCCCGATGTTATCGCCCCCCCCCCCCCACCGCCAACCCAACCCAAACCACTTCCTTTCCCGTTAATTACAACAAGATACAAGAGTGCCATCGACACAGGGAGTAATTTTGCATCAATTTTACAAGTGCTGCAATTGTTTACCACATGCGCCACACCAATTAGTTTGATTTAACTTCAGTATCGTATCTTTGCCCCGCGGGCGCTCCGAATATGTATTTTCTTCTTCTTAACACCGAAGAGCGACTGTCACATGACCGAGACACTCAAATTGGTTTCCTATGATGAACCCATAATTAATATCTAATAGCACTCACAGATTTATGGAATTCTTGAACTTACCATTTGAGGTAGTTATAGTGTTCTCAAGTTAAAAATAGTTCTGGAGCTAAATATTAAATCTACAGCCGATCCGATACATTAATGACGTTGTGGAATTCCTCGTCGCTGGACTGCCAGTAAAGGTGGTTACCGTACCCCTGCGAGGTCGGCCTTTCTGACGTCTGACGCATCGCCGCTGGACTGCCAGTAAAGGTGGTTACCGTACCCCTGCGAGGTCGGCCTTCCTGACGTCTGACTCCTCGCCGCTGGACTGCCAGTAAAGGTGGTTACCGTACCCTTGCGAGGTCGGCCTTCCTGACGTCTGACGCCTCCTCCAGATGTATCTCACCGTTGTATTCCGGATTGTATTGGTGGTCTTGTGGACGCAGCTGGTGTGGGAGCAAGTCCTCGGGTTTAAACAAGGCCAAACACCCCTGAAAATACCGAAGATAATGTTAATAACCAACACGAGATTTATTGTTTTTATTGCCGGATGTCTATATTTCATTCACCGCAGCAATAATCATTTAACATACGAAGGGTAGAATAATGACCAGTGGCGGATCTAGTCGCATATAGGCAAGGCTTTCGCGGGTGAAGCCCGCGCACTCGCCCCCTATAGTAGTGAATCCGCAATGCCCCCCCCCCACCCCCCACCTTCCCCTATACACCCCTTCATGAAGCGACACCTACACCTCCGTCATCACCATCGCCACGACAAGCACGAAGGCATTATGACTAGTCAATATTGTGAACACAGAAACATGTTATTATCAGAGTGATAAGACACATTTCAATGTACATCAAGATGACACTCGGTAGTGGTAAATTGCTTGCAATATTTTATTGCCAGATATATCCAAATATGTGCTAACAATAAACAACGACTCAATAAACAATGAAGACTCGTTACGTAGCGTTATGTAGCCTTAAGACTCGTTATGTAGCTGTAAGAAGATCTAAGAATGTCTACGTACGTTAAGCCTGGATTATGCGTGTGGGCTGAGGACTTCAGGGATGAAAAACGTACCCTCTGGCGTTGACCGGTGTTGTACAGGATCATCTTGTAGATGGCGACGATAGGTATACATGCCGCGGACAGGGCGACTGTGGACCAGCCAATAGCCACCGCCCACCACGGGTACACGTAGGTCAAGGTCGGCCGCGAGTAGGACAGCTCAGAGTACTTGATGGTGCTCATAATGAAGATTGACTGGCGGCAGAAAAAAATGTATGCAAGCATGTACTTAGAGAGAACAAAGGGTATTTTATTCGTCCACCGATATATTTAGAGAGCAACATAAAACTCAGTGAACAGGAAATAATATGTATAGATGCTACCTAAATTCGAACGTATATATATTAATTCAGCTATTCCGTTGCATCTAGATCAATATTCAAAATAAATCCCACATCGGCTTGCCATAATGCGTATCTTTGGTTGGATGACGTAAACCATGCACGTGCGTGTGGCATACCATTCGGTTGCTTAGGAACCCCAATAGTGACGTCATTTTCATAACATGTTGACTACTCAATATAGGCGCGACAACGGCAAATCGAGTCTCGAATTCGGTTTTAAAACTTCAAAGTCTTGTTGCTAATAAATTATAGAACATAAAACGAGAGGTTTCGTTGATATATACATATATGTCTTAAACAGTAATAAATGCGTAAATAACATGCGATCCCTTCCGCTTTCCCCAGTGGAGGTCGACTTCCGGTGGATTTCACCAGCTCATAACAGCATGGGATTCAGATATATATTTTGCCATTTTTGATGACGTAAAATCTTCGATTTTACGGCCTCTATCACTACGTTGGTTTGTCTGTGTCTGTGTGTTTGCGCGCTCTGTAGGTCGCAAAACGCAACATTTCGTTCTGTAAATTTAGGTAGGTATTCGATATCGCTTGGTCAAGTTCGTTAGCGGGGTATTTAGGTCAAAGGTCAAGGTCACAGGATTTTTTTTCCTTAACCATTGGTAGATGGGACCAAAAATCGGGAAAGTCGCTATAACGTTCACAGTTTTCATTTAATGACGCTGTACATTATGTCACGTATTGAGCCCGTAGGTAAATTGCATAACGTCTTTGAATTTTGCAAATCGCCTAATTAGTTTGTCTGCAATTTTTTTTTAAACTTTAACATATGACCCTACGAGAGCTATTAACTATTAAGAACAGCTGGTTGACATCAATGATGTGTGGCCGGGGACTCGTCACTTGGCTTATCAAGATGTCAACACAGCGCGGCTCGCTAATCTACTTATTTTATTATAACAACATTACAGCGAGGTTCTTCACTGTCGCGAGCTTTGACAGCGACCGCGGTG
This sequence comes from Arenicola marina, assembly GCA_964019135.1. NCBI lineage: Eukaryota > Metazoa > Annelida > Polychaeta > Arenicolidae > Arenicola > Arenicola marina. The sequence continues at coordinate 2,872,359 of OZ025260.1, read as the reverse complement.
CCAGTGTAGGCATTCTGTTGTGGGGAGCGGGGCGGGGAGGGGGGGTGGGGGGGGGGTTCAAGCTGGGGTGGTTGGATGATTGAGTAGGTTGCTATGGAACTAATGTGCATGGTAGGGATGTAGAAACTAGAAATGTAGACCGAAACTAAATAAACGGGCATTTTGGTTTTAGCTGTACACCGAGCGAGATCGATCAGCCCGGGGGCGAAGTAAAGAGTGATTGTACTTTTGGGATGGGCCCAACAATGAAGAGGAGGCTCACTATAGCGACAGTTTTTTTAGAGCTGTCGGATCTGAGGGGTCAATATGGATCTGAGGTATCAAATATGCCAAATATAGATCTGAGGGGTCAATTTGGATCTAAGGTGTCAAATCTGGATCTGAGGGGCTAAATACATGACAAATAAAGTATATCAAGTAAATTGTTAAGGTCAAGGTCATTGTAGTGGAACGAAGATATAATTCGGATTTTACATTTTACGTCATTTTCGTTTACGTATGTGTTATCTAAAGAGCTACGCTCGCTATAATTCCTAATTAAAAGACCGTTGTTGAGGTAAATGTAAATTCATTCATATAATATGGATAGGTGCTACCTAAAACATGCGAGCGCATATTTATTAATTCAGCTATTCCGTGGGGATACAGTTAGATTAATATTCAAAATAAATCTCACTTCGGCTTGCCATAATGCAGATCTATGGCGGGATGACGTATACCATGCACGTGCTTGTGGCATATCATCCGGTTGCTTAGCAACTCTCATTGTGACGTCATTTTTATAACATTTTGACGTCACAACTACTCATTATTATAGCCGCGACAAAATCTCGAATTCCGATGGAACCTAACACGAGCGGTAATTTTTGTTGAAATTGGCAAGTTTCGTTTATATACATATATGTCTTACAGTAATCAATCTTCGACGAAAAAAATAACACGCATGCGTACAAAACATGCGATCTCTTCCGCTTTCCCCAGCTCATAACCGTATGCGATTCAGATATAGATTTTGTCATTTCTTTACGTGTGTGTTATCTAAAAAGCTTGAAGCGGATAGATGTATGCATGAACTCACCAAACAGAAAACTGGAGACATGAACACCCAGCTTATCTTCATGTAGGGGCTGATGCGGAAACCAAACATCATTTCAACGTTATCATAGAAACGCTCGATGCCTGCGGGGTAAAAATTACATAAAATGAGGGGTAACGGAAGCCACTAATGGGCTATATGGGAGGTGCCAGAAGCCGCTGATTGGTTGTGGGGGGGAGGAAGCTCCTAATTGGCTATGAAACCGCCTAAGGCCGCTGATTGGCTGTGTGGGTGAATGAAGGCGCTGGTGGGTTGTGGTGAATGGAGGAAGCCCCTAATTGTCTGTAGGACTGGCGAAGGCCGGCGATTGACTGTGGAACTGACAAAGGCCGCTGATTGGCTGTAGGGGTGAACGAATGCGCTGATTGGTTGTGCGGGGGGTGGGGGGGGGGCGTCATGGAAGCCACAGATTGGCGGTGGGACTGACGAAGGCCTGTGATTGGTTGTGGGGGTGAATGCAGGCGCTGATTGGTTGTGCGGGGGGAGGCGTCATGGAAGCTACTTGGCTGTGAGACTAACGATGGCCGCTGATTGGCTGTGGGGGTGGTGGAAGGCGCTGATTGGCTGTGGGAGTGAAGGAGATTGGTGATTGACTTCAATGTCTGTTGGATTGTTGCTTGTCAGGTTGGCCATTAGCTAAAAGATCAATCTGTACGATGGTAACCCCAAACAATCAGTATTTTTAATCCCTAAGTACTCTGACTAATATATAGCGCTGTAGACGACCGCATGGCACGTAAAAACAAAGCTTTCTCTCCATCGCGGTTGTCGCACGATGACTTCAATTTTTCTTGACATGTGTGGTGTTTGTGAGACTCACCGTAGATCCAGGCAATGGATACACACTCAAAGAAAGCCACGAGCATGATGATCTTACTTCCGGAGTAATAGTCGAACAACTGGAAGACGTACATTCCGCCCTGCAACGATAAAACGGAGCCACGATGGAATCATAATTTGATGGACTAGAACTGGCCCTAGATGCAGGAGCCAAGGCGCGAACCCACGACCTGTTAATCTGCCGCCCAGTCTGTTTATCCATTGACTTAGGAAAGCTTCCTCGACGGACGAGCGACGGGCAGCGTGTTCCGTTACAAGGCAACAGAATGAAAGCCTGAAGCATATGACGTAATATGGACATCTAAATTAGAACAGCCATAATAAGACGCTGGCCCCTTAATGATATATGGCTAATGTAAGGACTGTACTGAATAAGTTCTGAATATATGAGCAGTACAATGATTACATCTCAGTTCGGTACATATGGACGTTACATGACGGTCCATAGGGCTATAAAGTCTCGTTCGCTCCGACTTCCGGTTTACTCATTTTGGGGACAAACAAACGAAGCACGTGTTCGGAACGAGTTTAGAATCTCTGCGCACACTGGTATCCTGACTATCTGTGACGTAGGGGTGACGTGTATGTTACGCAAAGAGAGAGACTGGGAACCAGACCACCTGCGCAAAAGCCAGGCGCCGAGGGGTGGGTCCATTGCGGAAGGCCTAGCGCTATGATTAAGAATATTTAAGAAATATAGCTTCACAAAACGGATAGATGACATTTTTTTTATTCGTTTGCGCCATCACAATGACGAATATTTGTTACGACGGGACAATACGACTGAGAAACTAACGTTTTTTTGCATTTCCTACGAAAATGAGGCATTATGACGTCACACGGATTTTCTCCGGTGACAACGTTGGCGCAACGCTTCAAACAGAAAACTGACAAAAATGAAGAAACTTGGTCTTTTCGTGATTCAAAAGTGATACGAAAACCTCCAACTGGTCTTATTTTATCTTTACCATGTGGTTTAATGACGTACCCGTGTGTCGTTACTCCATGCACTGCACATTTGGACAGCGGAATGGTTAAGTCGATCACTTGCTCTCGCCATTTTTGTTACGGCGGAGGCACGCGAAACGCTCTGACGTCACTCGCTGTTTGGTGAACTTGCGAAAGCCCGGGTGCAGGGCTAAATTTAGAACGTTATTTTTAGCTTTCGAGCGTTTTGAAGACAGATTTTTCCTTGTATATTCCCAATATTTTGCGCTTCATCGCCTCCAAATATTTTAACGTATATCTCCCATAGCCATGTTTAGCGAAATGGTACTCATAGTCTTTAGAATGAACCTGGAAAGAAATTGGCTTATAGCTGCCTATACTTCAACATGGAGCACGTGTGTTTGTTTTTCCCCAAAACTGAAGTCTCGCGGCCCGATCGCGAGGACTGTATAGCCCTATTGTCTCGGTCACGTTAGAAATGAAAAATATATCGGTTACGGTGGACAGGAATCATATATTATCTCGGCTACTATAGACAGGTCCCCAGCCATAACTCGGATGCCCTGGGCAGGGAAAGGAACCCGCCTTCACTCGGTTCCCATGGATAGGGATCAGGTCTTACCTCGGTTACCATAGATACGCCGACCAGGCACTGGACTAGACAGAGGACACCTATGAATATTTCTCTCCGTCCGGACTTCCTCAGTGTGGGAAATGTATCCATGAAGGCGGTCGCCAGTCCCTCCACGCCCACAAACTGTGGAGGAAAAGAAATCTCTTTCGATTTGCAGCTACTAACTATTACATGCACCGCTGTTGTGGGACTACCAAATATTCGTACGACAAGCGCGCTAGCCCGCCCCCCTCGAGCACCCCAATGTCCTTCATAGCAAGTTTTTAACCAAAATTGTATCCGGCTGTCGACGGCGATGCGGAGCTCGGCTTAAGTGCGAGAGTGACCGTGCTGCGAGCGCCCCCTGATGTGAGAATGACGGTGATACGGGCACCCGCTGGTGTGAGAGTGACCGTGTTGTAGGCGCCCACTATTGTAACATGAGTGTCAAGTTGAATGGAATTCTTTACATCCCTTGTCTCACCTGGCTGCCGAGTCCCAGCACTAACACCATGAAGAAGAAGAGGACGGACCAGAGGGGTGCGATGGGCATCTGAGAGACGGCCTTCGGGTAGGCGATGAAGGCCAGACCGGGACCTGTGGGGGGATGGCAACCCACTCAATCAATGTCATTACCAAGATCAACCTCATAGTTTCACGTTCACGTTCACGATATAATTTATATCGTACAGCACAGTACAAGTCTCCTGATTACATGGTTTCATTTTACTGTACAACGGTTATAACGCCTTACCCCCTTCCGCCACTTTGTCCACAGTTGTCCCGTTGAGGTTAGCCATGTAGCCGAGGACGGAGAAGATGACGAACCCAGCGAAGATACTGGTCCCGCTGTTTGTACAGGCGAAGATGATGGAATCCCTGCAAATCAGAAATAATTCATCAGATCAGCGTGGATAACCGTTTAGCAGCTTATAACCCAATTGAAATTACCTAATGATGATTTGTTCATGAACATGTTAATAGAAATGACTGCGTGAATGTTTCTCTTCATCGATAACTATGTCTAAAATGACTGATCCTGTCTCTGTTTATTGATAACGCAGTTCTAACAATGACTAATCATATTTTTGTTTAAATAGATAGGTTAAAGATCTAATAATGCGCAATCTTGTTTCTGTTCATTGATGACAATAATGACTATTATTACCAGTCGACGGTCGTGTTAGTAGGGCTGTACAGTCACTACGGGATCTTATCGAGTCCTCGCGAGACAGGGACACTTATGCTTTACGTCAATGCCAAAGTATCAACGGCTAAAAGGCTGTACGTGCTGCATACCTTCCGGTTGTTGGCTTTCATTCGCTTCACACACAATATCGGCTAAAGGTATCCTTTGGAGGCACAAGTAACCAATGAATTTAATGTGCGTATCAGATGTATGACCACCAGAGTAGGTTTGTGCAATATATGAGCGGTTAGACAGTTAATAAATAAACAAGAATGCGCCTGATGAATGAGTGACTGCAGTGACAGGCGAGCTCAGGTTGTATGGTTGGCATGCGTCTGCGAAAGACGCTGGATTTGCAGTTTTTTTTGGGGGGGGGGGGGGGTTAGCAAGTAGTAAGGCTTGTTTCGCGGCATTTGCGCTTATGACTGAATAAGCCTATCTACAGACAGAGTTTACCGCAGTAGCCGCATCGATGACCTGTCGTTAGGTTTAGGTTTATACCCACTGGACTTCTAGAGTGGTATTTTAAATCCAGTTTCTCAAACCAGAGCTCGTCGTTGTGGGCCATTCCCTCTGGCACGAGACGTACCCATCCATTCTGTTGGGATGCTAGATCCTCTCAAGAATTTGAACCGATGCCGAAAGTCTTTATGTCGCGCTTGCAAACATCCTTAAACCTAAGCTTTGGCCGTCCAGTTGACCTTTTGCCGAAGGCAAGCTCGCCGTAGAGCACATCCTTTGGAATGCGTTCATTTTGCCATACAGCAATCTGCTTAGAACATACGGTCTGTAGATTAACATTTTGGTGCGAATGATTAGTTTTTAATTCTTTATTTTCTTTGTAGTTAGAATTTTGCCACGCACGTTTGTTCAACCTGCCAAAGGTGGTGGCTGCCTGCCCAATGCGAGTGTCTATTTCCTCGTCCAGGGATAGATTGTCCGTAACGGTACTTCCCAGGTAACAAATCATATTTACCACCTCCAAAGGCATATTCAGGGTTAGCCCCAGTTCTGTGGCTGTAGACGGGCCCTGTCAGATTTTTGCCCGTCCTACAGCCACAGAACTGGGGCTAATTCAGGGTAATCACTGGTTGTGTGATACCCCCTTGACTCAGAACGTATAGTTAAAGCAAATAAAGCACACACATTTGAGAGTCGATCCATGAGTCTCAGTAGCAGGCTTTCTGACTGGGCAACCGGCGCTGCGTCGTCAGCAAATAGCAGTTCCCGTCTTAGGAAGCGCCTCCGCTTGGACTTGAAGCACCCTCCGTGCCCTCATCAAAAACGTGCGAAAGAAAAAAATGCCGAATAAAGTTGTTGCTAGAACCCAACCTGCTTCACGCCATTTGTGACTTGGAAGCTCTCGGACGTATATATGTCGAATTGTACTGTGCTAAACGAGTGTTCATGAAAAGAGCGAATAAAGTTAAGCAGTCTGCGGGGCAGCCAATAGGCAGTATCAAAAGCCTTGGGGAGATCAACAAAAGCAAGATAGAGGGACTTGTGCTGCTCTCTACATTTCTCCCGAAGTTGATGCAACGAGACTATCATATCAACTGTACAGTGGATCGTCCGGATCTGAAACCGCACTGCGCTTGTAGATATACTCCTTGTTCGCAAGGAGTTGCAGTTTCTCAAAGCAATTCTGGCGGAGAGCCTACCGTGATTGAGGTTTATTTTTTAATGGTATAGAGTTCCCTAGGGGTAAGCCTAACCTTGCTCCCGACAAGCGAGTGATCGGTATTGCATTCTACATTGACAATTCGCCAAGACACCTGATGCCTCAAACTTACTTGGACAAATTGTGTTCACTCCGGGCGCAGACCTACAAAAAACGTTGTCAATTTCCTTTGATTTTTCCAACGCTAAAATGCCCTATGCAGCTCGGCCAAGACACATGGTCATCCCCAACGCATGCGTTAGAATCCCCGGGCTTGCGTTCACTGTCTAGTCGGATTAAATAACCCTTCCCACCTTCACAGGCAATCCATGGCGCCAATGCTCTTCGCCAATCGAGCATAGCTTACAATCCAGGCTTATAACCCGTAAACTGTTGCCTCCATTGTATTTTTCCTTGTGATATGTGCAAAGCTTAAGTATGCTCTCCATGTTGTGCTGCAATAGGCTGGGCAACAATTTCAGGAAAACTATAGTCGGCACGGAAACTATTTGCCGCCTCGTTTTCTAATTTAACATGAGATGTTCCATTGACAAGCCTAAAATCAGTTTATATTTATCACCTTGAACCAAAGACCCAACATAATTTGGCGTACTCACAGTCCTGTTGTCAAAAGAATTCACGTTATGCCAACATTATGAGTTTCACGCAAACGAAGCAGACAAGTTTCGCTATGGCCGTCGCTCTGTTTACCTTGTCATCTGTCATATCTGTGGACGATAGTACTACTGGTATTTTGGGCAGGGGGGTTAGGTTGTATCAATGTCAAGCCGTAACTTGAATGAAGTTTACATGCGTTTATAGTTCCTCTCATATATATGAACATTGAGGCTACAAACTAATTTCTTTTGCATTGCTTTTGCTTTGAGACGCTAAAATTACTGTTAATATAGAAACTTTGCATGGGCACATAATGCTCTGTCCCCTTTTCTAGTGTCTGATATTAGACTCTTCCGGAGGCTTACTTCTTTTAACCAATGAAAACGCAGTAATATGACCTTCACCTTACGACGTCAAAAGGCGGCTGTCAACACACTTTCGTCTGCTATACTTTATGCTAAAGACTATCGTGTTGTGTTGTTATTAACTAGGATACACTTTTAAGTAAGTGAAAATCACAAGGGTCTCGTGTAAAGTGAGGTGGCAGATATTAAACGCACCGACTATAGTTATGCCCAGCATCTACATTTACCCTCTCTCGACCTAGCGGGCTTAGTCCAGAGGAATGACAGATGTCAGTACATCCTTAGCCCGTTCGGTTGCAGAAGTTGCCGGAAGGCGTCTTTGAGAACACCAGCCGCCTATTGGGACCACAGCCCCAGTTTTTATTTTCAGGGTTTACTCCCGTAGCTTTGACTGTCCCCAGCTTGGCACACAAGGCAGCGTAGTGTACGGTGTGCTCAGGTGCAATGTGGGATTTATTATGTCGCTCTCGTATGACGTAATAATCATCATGACTCGCCTGTCTGCGCGCGGTATCTATGGTTATATAAAAACGCTTCGTATATGGACTGAGCAGGCGAGGACCGGTTGTCGCAGAAATGTAAACACCGATGATATGCCTCAAAATACAACGCTACATACAACAGTCTCATCGAACGAACCCCATGCATTATCAAGAGATAAATGTCTTATTTTTTAACCATATTATGATTTTATAGTTAGGAATGCCTTGACCAAAGCAAGCAAAAAATAGTTACACACCCACTCGATTCTTCACGCACAAACCGCGCAGCCAGCTGGTTCCCAATAAATGTTGACAACAATGAGTGAGCGACACGCAGCCGTAGAAAGGTGCCAGCGTGATGCGCACTCCTTCTAAGAGCACGTGTTGTTGGTCCCCACAGGACCTAAACCGGAAATAGAACCCGCGAGAACTGTACAGCCCTATAACATTAAGGGCGAGAGCGGGTGGCGCCTGGCAGATTTTTTCAGAACTAAATTCCTTTTTGTTTTAACATTTTTAGGGTTAAATGGCAACCAATATCAATCTATGTCACATCAAATAATATTTCCTCCACCAAATTTGCATGTATTTGATGTATTACAAGCAAATACCAAGATATTTAGTGATTGCATATATGCGCCGAAAGGCCCAATTGTGACAATTCGTCATTTTTGGCCTATTTTATAGCCTATTTTGGTTACAAAAGAACTTATAGAACAAAAGTTAGTTCAGTAACATATCATGCCTGTACGAGTTGTGGTGCCACTTGTTGTAGCTGCCCAGAGCGGTCAGAGCGCCCAGACTGATGGAGTAGGAGAAGAAGATCTGGGTCCCCGCGTCCACCCACACCTATCAAGACAATGGAAATAATTATAGAGAGCTAGGTCCCCGCGTCCACCCACACCTGTCAAGACAATAGTAATCATTATAGAGAGAAGTCTAGAGATCAAGGTCCATGCGTCCATGCAAACATATTTAAGACAATGAAAACAACTCTATGATCTATGTCCACGCGTCCACACACATCTGTCCTGTCAAGGCACAACTCGATGACCAAAGTCCCTCCGTCCACCCACATCTGTCAAGACAGTTTTAAACAAGCCGGTTCTCCACAGACCTTCAGACTGTTTCTATTGTAACAAAAGGGATCCTAATATCTCAAAATCGATAGTCATATTCTAATGTTGGCCTGTAATTCACGTTTCTCTCTGTAAAAACGGATCCATCTCTACCCCCCCCCCCCCCCCTCACCACCCCCTCACCCGTTTCCCTTCAAAGGGCGATATAGACCGCGTGGGGAAATGAACCTCCATATTGCACGTGTGTTTCAGGATACTGACCTCCAGTTTGCTCATCTGTGCGAAGTCCGGCATCAGATAGTAAAGGATTCCATCCAGTGATCCCTCTAAGAGAAAGTTTCGGATCAACAGGATGAGCATGAACACGTATGGGCTGGTAGCTGCGAAGTACATCACCTGGAATAAAGAATGAGTATGAAGATGACGTGGCTGGTAGCCGTGAAGTACATCACCTGATACAAAGGGTGAGAATGACGATGTAGGGGCTAGTAGCCATGAAGTACATCACCTGGAACGAAGGGTGGGAATGTCGATGTAGGGGCTGGTAGCCGTGAAGTACATCACTTGAAACAAAGGATGAGCATGAAGATGTAGAGCCTGTTAGCATGAAGGCACAGGTAGACCACTCACCTTGCCGGACGTCCTGATGCCCTGACAGATGCACAGGTAGACTATGATCCAGGCCAGAATGAGGCATAAACACAAGTCCCATTTGATGTTGCCGATCTCATGGATACCACCGGAAATGTTCAACACTTTGTACCTGGAGCGGGACAGGAGGCGGGTAACAAATTAATTAGAGGTGTGTGTGAGTGTGTCTTGAATTTATAATTATATAGGATTCATAAGATGATTTCGTGCATTTTATTATGTAATATGCATCAATGAGAGATCTTTGTGTGTCGTACGATAGATGTACACCCCAGAGCTTCTTCCAGCACACAATCAAACCTTTTCTCCACCTCACCCCTACCCACATCCAGCTCGTCCTGGCGGGTCCAGGACTTAGATAGGAGGAGGGAGGGGTGGTCCCAGACTAAGGAGGAAGGGTCCATACCTCAAATGGCGTAGGTTTTGAGAAAGAGTGGGGAGACAAGTGCGGGGGTGGGGGATGCCGAAATGCTCACATCCCCATGCTTGCTGCGCGTCTTCGTAGCATAAATTGTCTACCACTTCTTTGTTGATACTCGATATGAAGTCCCATTTTCATAATAATTCATCCCACAAGTGAACACATATATAATCTCCATTGACAACACAATACTGACGCCTTACTCCCAGAACTCCGTGGTGGGATCCTGGTAGATGATATTGGATACGTTGCGGCCCGGAGCCGCGGTGGTGAGGGCAGCCAGGGTGTCATTGTCGACCGGAGCGGATCCGGAAAGGCGACAGGCTGGTGTGTTCCAGTAGTTGTCGCAGCTGTCCCAGGGCAACTGATCCGTGAAGGACGCGAAGAAGTAGTAGAAGGCCCAGGCGACGATCACGTTGTAGTAACAATTCAGGAAGAAGACGATGATAGTCGTCGCCCAGCCGATGCCTGCAGCGAGAGGGATACAGATTTCGGATTGAGACAACGCTCTTTAACATTTACCTCCATTATTACGAGTTGATGCTCGTGTTAACTAGTACAATAGCATTAAATCTGAAGGCCGCTACAATCCTGTAATCTGACCCAAACCGCCCTTCGGAACTTTCAATAGACAATCGTTGCCATAGTTACATGGCGTAAAATAATGAAATATGACATTAGGCACAAAAGAATAGTGGTTATTGATTTAAATGGCCCGCCTAGCCGCCTATTTGCCTAGCTACGCGTACCGTTTCTTGGTCACGATATATTGATATATACTGATATGGTGTAAAGAAGGCGACTGGCTCACAAGATCTGGAAAGGCATGTACGCGCTACACATTTTACTTCGAACGTTGTATGCGAATTAAACCAAAGAAGCAAGGAGACACACAGAACATATATGAGGTAAGCTAGTACTTCAACCCGTAACAATGGTAATAGTGCGAGTTTTGTATGGCGTTAGACATTTTATTCGCCCTTCATCAACCTGTAGCAGCCCTTCATGTTCATTATCATCATAAATGTATAATATAATGAATATTGACGGGCAGCTACAGCTTGGTGTCGAGCCATTAAAATTGCCTAACGCCTCGCTAACTCGCGCTATTGTTATAGTATGTAACAGATCCACAGTTAATCAATCTGCAGTACTTATTGAATAGACAGATACCAACACATTTCAAATTAACCTAGCAGTACGGGACTGCAGTTATATTGAATAGACAAATCCCGAACGAATTAAAGTCAACCAGCCATGTGGTACAGATCTCTTTTTTGCCAATTTACTCGATTTGCAGTATATGTTTTGAATAGACACATCGCGAAAATTGTAGTATGGGACAGACTCTCCAGGCCTTGAGGCCACCTTGTAGTATGGGACAGATCCTCCAGGCCTTGAGGCCACCTTGTAGTATGGGACAGATCCTCCAGGCCTTGAGGCTCACCTTGTAGTATGGGACAGATCCTCCAGGCCTTGAGGCTCACCTTGTAGTATGGGACAGATCCTCCAGGCCTTGAGGCCACCTTGTAGTATGGGACAGATCCTCCAGGCCTTCAGGCTCACTCACCTTGTAGTATGGGACAGATCCGCCAGGCCTTGAGGTCACCTTGTAGTATGGGACAGACTCTCCAGGCCTTGAGGCCACCTTGTAGTATGGGACAGATCCTCCAGGCCTTGAGGCTCACCTTGTAGTATGGGACAGATCCTCCAGGCCTTGAGGCCACCTTGTAGTATGGGACAGGTCCTCCAGGCCTTGAGGCCACCTTGTAGTATGGGACAGATCCTCCAGGCCTTGATGCCACCTTGTAGTATGGGACAGATCCTCCAGGCCTTGAGGCTCACTCACCTTGTAGTATGGGACAGATCCTCCAGGCCTTGAGGCTCACTCACCTTGTAGTATGGGACAGATCCTCCAGGCCTTGAGGCCACCTTGTAGTATGGGACAGATCCTCCAGGCCTTGAGGCTCACTCACCTTGTAGTATGGGACAGATCCTCCAGGCCTTGAGGCTCACTCACCTTGTAGTATGGGACAGATCCTCCAGGCCTTGAGGCCACCTTGTAGTATGGGACAGATCCTCCAGGCCTTGAGGCTCACCTTGTAGTATGGGACAGATCCTCCAGGCCTTGAGGCTCACTCACCTTGTAGTATGGGACAGATCCTCCAGGCCTTGAGGCTTACCTTGTAGTATGGGACAGATCATCCAGGCCTTCAGGCTCACCTTGTAGTATGGGACAGATCCTCCAGGCCTTGAGGCTTACCTTGTAGTATGGGACAGATCATCCAGGCCTTCAGGCTCACCTTGTAGTATGGGACAGATCCTCCAGGCCTTGAGGCCACCTTGTAGTATGGGACAGATCCTCCAGGCCTTCAGGCTCACCTTGTAGTATGGGACAGATCCTCCAGGCCTTGAGGCTCACTCACCTTGTAGTATGGGACAGATCCTCCAGGCCTTCAGGCTCACTCACCTTGTAGTATGGGACAGATCCTCCAGGCCTTCAGGCCACCTTGTAGTATGGGACAGATCCTCCAGGCCTTCAGGCCACCTTGTAGTATGGGACAGATCCTCCAGGCCTTGAGGCTCACCTTGTAGTATGGGACAGATCCTCCAGGCCTTCAGGCTCACCTTGTAGTATGGGACAGATCCTCCAGGCCTTCAGGCTCACCTTGTATTATGGGACAGATCCTCCAGGCCTTGAGGCCACCTTGTAGTATGGGACAGATCCTCCAGGCCTTGAGGCTCACTCACCTTGTAGTATGGGACAGATCCTCCAGGCCTTGAGGCTCACCTTGTAGTATGGGACAGATCCTCCAGGCCTTGAGGCTCACTCACCTTGTAGTATGGGACAGATCCTCCATGCCTTGAGGCCACCTTGTAGTATGGGACAGATCCTCCAGGCCTTCAGGCCACCTTGTAGTATGGGACAGATCATCCAGGCCTTGAGGCCACCTTGTAGTATGGGGCAGATCCTCCAGGCCTTGAGGCTCACCTTGTAGTATGGGACAGATCCTCCAGGCCTTGAGGCCATCTTGTAGTATGGGACAGATCCTCCAGGCCTTGAGGCTACCTTGTAGTATGGGACAGATCCTCCAGGCCTTGAGGCCACCTTGTAGTATGGGACAGATCCTCCAGGCCTTGAGGTCACCTTGTAGTATGGGACAGATCCTCCAGGCCTTGAGGCCACCTTGTAGTATGGGACAGATCCTCCAGGCCTTGAGGCTCACCTTGTAGTATGGGACAGATCCTCCAGGCCTTGAGGCTCACTCACCTTGTAGTATGGGACAGATCCTCCAGGCCTTGAGGCCACCTTGTAGTATGGGACAGATCCTCCAGGCCTTGAGGCCACTTTGTAGTATGGGACAGATCCTCCAGGCCTTGAGGCTCACCTTGTAGTATGGGACAGATCCTCCAGGCCTTGAGGCTCACTCACCTTGTAGTATGGGACAGATCCTCCAGGCCTTGAGGCCACCTTGTAGTATGGGACAGATCCTCCAGGCCTTGAGGCCACCTTGTAGTATGGGACAGATCCTCCAGGCCTTGAGGCCACCTTGTAGTATGGGACAGATCCTCCAGGCCTTCAGGCCACCTTGTAGTATGGGACAGATCCTCCAGGCCTTGAGGCTCACCTTGTAGTATGGGACAGATCCTCCAGGCCTTAAGGCTCACTCACCTTGTAGTATGGGACAGATCCTCCAGGCCTTGAGGCCACCTTGTAGTATGGGACAGATCCTCCAGGCCTTGAGGCCACCTTGTAGTATGGGACAGATCCTCCAGGCCTTCAGGCTCACCTTGTAGTATGGGACAGATCCTCCAGGCCTTGAGGCTCACTCACCTTGTAGTATGGGACAGATCCTCCAGGCCTTGAGGCCACCTTGTAGTATGGGACAGATCCTCCAGGCCTTCAGGCTCACCTTGTAGTATGGGACAGATCCTCCAGGCCTTGAGGCTCACCTTGTAGTATGGGACGGATCCCCCAGGCCTTGAGGCCACCTTGTAGTATGGGACAGATCCTCCAGGCCTTGAGGCCCCCTTGCAGTATGGGACAGATCCTCCAGGCCTTGAGGCTCACCTTGTAGTATGGGACAGATCCTCCAGGCCTTGAGGCTCACTCACCTTGTAGTATGGGACAGATCCTCCAGGCCTTGAAGCCACCTTGTAGTATGGGACAGATCCTCCAGGCCTTGAGGCTCACTCACCTTGTAGTATGGGACAGATCCTCCAGGCCTTGAGGCTCACCTTGTAGTATGGGACAGATCCTCCAGGCCTTCAGGCTCACCTTGTAGTATGGGACAGATCCCCCAGGCCTTGAGGCTCACCTTGTAGTATGGGACAGATCCTCCAGGCCAGATGGCCGCCTTGGGACATGAACTGTCCGATGGCCACCTCCAGGAAGAAGAGAGGGATTCCCCCGACAACAACGCAAATCAGGTACGGTATCAGGAAGGCGCCTGCATTCACCAAAGCAAACCAAAAACTCTTAACGAATGACGTCTTCAATAGAAGGATACATTAGAATAGAATCGATACATTAGTAATTTCGAATTCGTTTTTCGAATTCGTTTATGTGACATATGCTCGACAGTTACGTCATGGTTACAACAGTTGGGTTCAGTGTTGGTAGAAGACGAAAAAATGGTAACAATACCGACCAGGACCTCGTCACATTCCACGAATAAATGGCCTAAAGTTTCCGGATGTTTTTCACAAAAGTTGGATAAATTGTTCTCTATAATGTTACAGCGCTTTAGAAATACATTAGTCACAACTATTCTGTGTATAATGGCAAACTGAAAACTCCGAAAGTGCTGTATTTATGAAATTTGACGACCAAGGGAGGGAGGCAGGGGGCCCCAACAAGTGACGAGAGGGCATGAACTATTTTGACTGAGCTGTGACGAAATGGCAGGGGCGGATGTAGGAATTTGCCAAGGGGGGGGGGGTTGCTCTCTGAAAACTTCCGACCGAGGGGTGGGTGTGCTCTCTGAAAAACTTGCGACCGGGGGGGGGGGGTAGCTTGGGCTTGGAGAACCCGACTTTAACAGTGTATGTTCAGTTTCCCAAAGGGGGGGGGGGTTGCTGTCTGAAGACTTGGGACTTTAATATGTATGTTAACATGTATGTTGTATGTTTTGTATGTACCCCCCCCCCCCCCCTAGAGCCGCCAATGAAATGGATATGGAATAAATGCTGAGCGCGAGACCTGCGTGAGTTACGCTGAAAGAGACGTTCCAGCTGTCATGAGAGATCCACTTGTTAACGTTCTACCCCCCCCCCCCCGCCTCCCCATCTTTCCTAAAAGTTCAGCGCCTATGGGGCCTACTACTGGCTTGGCCTTTGACTATCGGGATTGCCTTTGGAGTACGTGTATTCCTGTGTACCAACTCCGTGGCACTACCCTGGCACCGGCATAGCCCCCTCCCCGCCCCCCCCCCCACTTCGGGTTAATTATCATTAACCTGTGTGTACGTGGATGTCAGTACTGCTTCTTCATGATACTCCAACGGCTGATCCAGATCTAGTCTGGATACACTTAGGCATTCTTTATGCTGGGGCCTCTCAAAATGGTCCAGGACTCTGGCATGAGGAACTGGGTCGGGTGCCACATTCGCTTGTACACACGGCTCAAACAGGTACGGAGCGGCACCCAGGGCAATATCGTTATCAATTTGGCTTTCACTCTCACTACTTTCTACAATGTTATCAGACACCTCGGTTGCCTTCTCCTCCGATGACTCCATCGTGAATCTGAAGAAGAATCCCGCTTTATTCAAGCGCGGTCTTTACAGTGCTCTACAGTGGGCACGCTGTGCGCGCTATCGTTTGGTTGCTCGTTTGGTTTGAGTGGTGCTCGTTGAAGAGGTCGTTCGGCATGCGTTTGGGTTTTAAAAATAGCAGCAATGTATCATATTAATTATAAGATATTTATCTTTCATATGCATTGGTCAATCGGATATTTTTTGCTGCGTGGCACAAACACTTTAATTTACAGTGATAACTCCTACATTATAGGAACAAGTGGTGGATCCAGCGGGAGGTGGGGCACAAATTTCTCTCAACACACGACACATGACGCAACCATTCGTCTTAAAAAGTGACATGTGACACCCTGATTTTCTCTCAAAACAGGATGGAGGATGCATATTGGCAAAGTCTGGTGAATTGGTTGAGGAATATGATGCATGCGCACCGGGTAATTGCATCTCGATTCAATGCCTGGGGGGGTTCAGTGCTGAAATGCCGGTGTCGCGTTTTACTTTTTATCATTTTATTTTTAGATGTTATACAATTTGGGATATTTGAACGCCACCTACCTAGGAGATCAACTCCGCATAAATAAGTTGACAAACTCCTGTGACCTTGAACCGCCCTCCCACCCACCTCCCACATCCTGCCCATCCCGCCCCCCGGCGTCTATTCAGCGTATCTAGCACGCCATGTAACATTGTGTAAGACCCGTCGTCACTGGGCCAGAACCAGAGCACACAACGAATCCGACATCCGTGACGGGTGTCGCGAGGCGGTAGGGTGGGGGAGGGGGGGGGCGGTATAGGTGAGGCAGGGTGTGTTTAACATTTGGTGAGCCTTATGACCCAACATAGCCAACCCCAACCCATGGATGGAAGGCGGCCTTTGAAGGTGTGACAAGCGTGACACCAAGCCGACAGGCCCATCACAAGGTCGCAAGCCGCCATCCTCCACGTCCATCGTCGTTATCGTACCGTACGCTGTATTAGCCCGAGCAATGAGTATCTCAGCTCATCTATTTACACTCTGCCAGTACTTTCACCCCTTCCTTCGCCCCTGATCGATTATTCACCCTCAGCCAGTACTTTCAGGTCTTCCTTTTTTATAAGGAGATTGTCTTGTTATTCATGTTTTGAATCAGCGAAATGGTATTCGACTCGAGTTGAGACACATGAAGCGACTGCAGACTTAAAGTCCAGTTCCTAGGTCCAAAGGGGTTTCAAGTTATTAATCCCAACATATTGCTCCATCAAAATAGAATACCCGTTAATTTTATTCGGTGGCACTGTTAGAATTTTTTACCATTATCCCATATGACGCGTTAAAACATCAAGAAATAGTCAGAGGCGATCATTCGACGTTTCGTGACGTAAATGTAGGTTCCCGTTTGAGAAGAGATTCTGCGCTGTACGCATGAGACGGGCAGTCATGCTACTTCTTCTGTTAAAAACTCTGTAACACAACATCGCAGCTCACTATTTCAGATACTATGAATTCAACACTTCAGACACCTACAAGTTACCTTCTTTGAAATTCGCAAATATGTCGATTCATCTGAATATCTACATAACACCCTTCACCTGCCTATATTTAGGGTCATCGACAATTAAACCGGAACCTGCATCTACGTCACTTGGAGCAACAATTACGGATTTGCTCGTTCAGAGTTGATGCCCGAGTTTGTTCAGATTTCGTGACTAAAATGTGCCACACGTTCCTAGGTATAAGCCATATATTTTGCATAACCACCTAGTTTGTTTCAATAAGTAATCTTCTAAGGGTTTATTATATTAATGTTACGAATAAATTTACACAGAAGCTGGCCTTTAATTTCAAGGGATGATGCCAGATGGGACAATTTACCCACAAGGGTGCCTCTCATCTATTCTCTCTTTCATGTCATTGAATAAAGCGAAGTACTAAAATTAAAACGAAATCGGAAGTCAAAAATGCAAACTTCGAAAACGGAAGTCTGAAGTCCGAAACCGGAACTTTGAAATCGAAAGTCAAAATTCCCAAATCAGAAATCGCAAATCGGTCGGAAATCCGATCACTTTGCCCTCCTCCGTTCTGTATGTATGTATGTCTGTGAAGGGGCGGGGTGTGGGGCCAATGGGCTGCTAGGGGCATCGTGATCTTGTAGCAATGGTAAGAAACACTTATCTCCTCAATTCATGTAACAGAGGTAAGATACACGTACCTCCCCCATTCTTGTAGCAGAGATACGGGAACCTCCAGACGTTTCCCATACCGACGCTGAAGCCGATACAGGCCAAAACGAAGTCGATCTTGTGAGTCCAGGTCTCCCGCTTGGCTGGGGCCTCTGGAGGGCCCATCACCTCCGGATCGCTTTCCATTTTACCCATGATGGAGTTGGTCTAGGCGTATGTTTCTCCACAGATTACAAGCTCAAACCACCCCCGATAATCCAAGCAAACGTCGTTGACAATATCCCAACGGTTTCAATTACACACGAAGTGAGCTGATAACAACGTTATCGTAAAAGCTCTGCATAGAGTTGAATTGGAAAAAGGGGTTTTAACCCATGGCGATGAGCGACACGACACTTGGGTCTAATAGAGAGCAGAGAAGTGCGTCATCTATCCATATGCAATATGTATGAATCCTAGTGGCCGTATTCATAAATCCCATGTAGGCTATGCAAATCTTTTTGGTTGAACTGAACTGAGCGCGGTTTATGAATACCATCCCTGGGCTTGTCGTCTTTTTTTCGATCCCAGCGGGCTGGTCGTTTTTTTCGGTC
This sequence comes from Arenicola marina, assembly GCA_964019135.1. Lineage (NCBI taxonomy): Eukaryota > Metazoa > Annelida > Polychaeta > Arenicolidae > Arenicola > Arenicola marina. The sequence goes on along the minus strand of OZ025260.1, from coordinate 2,853,885 downwards.
CCAGTGGGGTGGTTGTTCCTTTTTGTCCCAATGGGCTGGTTGCTTTTTGTCGCTCCCAGTGGCAACAAGTCTCGCCGCCCCCGGCGCTGGCGAGGATACACCGTGTGCAGGCAACTATGGCGGGCCATCCCAAAATTTATTCCTTAATTCTTGATATCAAAAAGTTCAATTCTTGATATCAAAAATGTCTATTCTTGATATCAAAAATGTCTATTCTTGATATCAAAAATGTCTATTCTTGATATCAAAAATGTCTATTCTTGACATCAAAAATTTATATTCTTGATATCAGAAATTTCTCAATGCTTCAGATCAACAAACCAATTCTTTAAATCAACAAATCAATTCTTTAAATCTACAATTCAATTCTTTATATCAACAATTAAATTCTTTATATTAACAATTCAATTCTTGACATCAACAATTCAATTCTTTATATTAACAATTCAATTCTTGACATCAACAATGTAGATCTTGACATCAACAATTCATTTCTTAATATCAGAGGCGGATCTAGGAATTTGCCAAGGGAGGGGTTGCTTTTTGAAAACTTGCGACGGGGGGAAGGAGGTTGCAACCCCCGTAACTCCCCCCCCCCCACCCAGATCCGCCCTTGAAAGGAATTCTACATTGAAAAGTGTTGTGCTGCCTTGGTGTTGGCTTTTCACATCAAAGCTTGGGGCAAGCATATATTGGTACACAGGGGCGGATCCAGACAGGGGGTTATAGGGAGATTATAGTGCATAGGCGGCGGAAGCGGGGGGGGGGGGGCGGTGGTCACTGGGCCTTCTTCAGCATCAGGTTGCTGCTCGTGGACAGCGATAGGCGGCTTTATTCTCGGGGGATAAACATAGTTTAATCATTTAGGCCTATTTGTATAAGTTTAACCATATATTTTTATTAGTTCATCATAAGTTTAACTAATAGTTATAAGTTTAGCCATATATTTCAGTGCATAAAATGTATCCGTTCTTTCTATGACCCCACTGGTCCCCCCCCCTCCCCCCCCCCCCCCACCTCTTTCGGTTGCTTTTTCTCTTAGTATTGGTAAGGCAGATCGTTCAACTGCTTAAACATTAGCCATTTTGCCGCGTGAAGGTTACACACCAATAGGCCATGCGTAGCATAGTATCATAAACAGATTAGCTGGGTCCCTATTTGCGGTGGGGTATCATGCTATTGGCTGAAGCTAAATAAGTAGCACCACAACCTCTGCTTTCCTTGTTCCTAAGCTAAAGTTCGATAAATGTTCGATAACTATGTGGCGGTTACCGATTTTGCAGCTCATTTTTCTCTAGCATGATATCAATACAATGACATTCTGTGTTCTTGATATGAATTGAATCGTTGACATCAAGAATTGAATTGTTGATATCAAGAATAGGGAATACGTTTTAGTATGGCCCGCCATAGATGACAGTTGTTGAACATGGGTTGGTTGGTACCTGCGTGACGCCAACTACCACTGCATCTCTACCAATCAAGATCAAGATCCTCCCTCTCGGGGCCTCCACCCCGCCTCCTGTCATGTTTTTTTCACTATTATTAAATTATGGCGTGAACCTATTGCTGAGTTGAAGGACAGTTTATCAATTGCTAATTTCTACGCTTGAACAAGACCGAAAGGCCTCGTGGGTAGTAATATAAGACTTCAAATTTAAGTTTAAATTTCTTCAGGGTGGAAAAAAATTATCCTCGTTTAAAAAGTGTTTTTCCCGGTGGAAACATTGTATTCCCGGTTTAAATCATTTATTCCCGGTTCAAATCATTTATTCCCGGCTTGAATAATTTATTCTCGATTTAAACCATTTATTTCTTGTTAAAATATTTTCTCCCGGTGGAAATAATTTATTCCCGGTTGAAATAGTTTTTTCTCGGTGGACATTTTTCTTTTCTCGGTTTAAATAATTTATTCCCGATTTAAGTAATTTATTCCTTGTGGAAATAATTCCTTACTCGTTTGAATGTTCAGTAAGCATGTAATCAAAATTTTAAAAATTGCATGGCCCTCCATAAAGCATCTTCAATGCACTCTAAATACAGCAACTTTCAAAACATTCGGTACGTGTCGACATTCAAACAGAGGAGTTTTTATTTCACTTTAAGCGATATTGAGAGCATGAGAGGCCTTGAAAGATTTTGCTCAGCATTCAATTTCATGTCGTGGGGAGTGAGGTGGGGAGGAGGAGGGAGGGGGGGAGGGGAGGGGCAAAGGGGGGAGGGGGCAAGAGGGGGGGGGGGGCACGGACTCCCAGGCCTTCATTCAAACTCGGCTAAAATGAGCTATTTTAGCAGCCAGCTTCAAGGTCAAGTCAGAGAAAGGGATTTGAATGTTGGGTTTTAATAAGGCCAAATCTGATATATAAATACATATATCCAGCCAATGATGCTGCCCGGACGACCGTTGACGAGGTGATTGGACGTGTATGAATGTGAGAATGCTGTTAATGGTAGATGCTCCACAGGAAACGCGCCTGGAGAGTACCTCCCCAGTACCCCCCACCCCACCCCACCCCCAACCGCAATAGATCGGCCTCTAGACAATACTTACCTCCCCCCCATCCCTCTTTCGTAAATTCCTGGATCCGCCACTGCAACCAACCACGATTGGAATTGGAAATCTACCAACAAATATATTTGGTCTCACAGTGGCGGATCCAGGATTTTACGAAATAAGGGGGGTGGGGGCACCATTTATTTAAGTGCTATTCACGAGCGAATTCAATCAGAAACTTGCATAATCATAATCGGTGAACAACAGGGAGCCGGGAACAGATGTGAACAGATCGACGACGTGGTGATCTGTTCAGGTCGTCGATCTCTTCACATCTGTTCACATATAAACAACTGCGACTCCCCGGCTCCCTGTTACATAATGTAGCCCCATGTCGGGCTCCATTATGAAATAGAGGGGGGGGGGGGGGTTCAGTTCAACAAGGGCACCAAACTGTGGCAGGCTGCGCGCTTGCCTCATCATATCTAATGGCACACAGCTTATAGGCAGGCCTGGTAAAACTGCATTCGTCATTTTCAGTTATGTCTTAAGATTTAGAAAATCCGGACTTTATCTTAACGTTACTTTCTAAGTTTTCCTGGTGATTGTGCAGCTTCTGACCTCATCCCTATTATCGCCCACACAAGATAAATCCCTATCATATAAGCTTGAGCGATAATAGGGATGAGGTCAGAAGCAGCACAATCAGTGTTTTCCTACCTATTGTGTGGTAAATCTCAGCTGACTGTCTAATTTAACGTTGACTTTAATTTTAAGTATCTGACAGTTGCGCTGTGTTATGATTAGAACCGCCCTTACGTCGTTGGATTTTAAGTAATTTAGCTACCTGTATATTCTGCATTTAAACGTCAAACAGAGTTAGGCAACAGTAAGGTATGACCGACTATATATGTCTTCATGTTGTATTGTGGGCTTGAGGCCTTGCGGTACAATAAAGTTTACTATATAATAGGGCTATAAAGTCTTGTTCGCCTGGACTTCCGGTTTACTCATTTTGGGGACAAACAAACGAAGCACGTGTTTGGAACCAGCTTAGAATCACTGCGCACACTGGTATCCTGACTATCGGTGACGTAGGCGTAACGTGTATCTTACGCAAAGAGAGAGACTGGGAACCAGACTACCTGCACGAGAGCCAGGCGCCGAGGGGTGGGTCCATTGCGGAACGCCTAGCGATATGAATAAGAATATTTAAGAAATATAGCTGCAGAACACGTATAGACGACATATTTTTCATTCATTTGCGCCATCACAATGACGAATATTCGTTACGACGGGACAACACCGGGAGAAACTAACGTGTTGTTGTATATTCTACAAAAACGAGGCATGTGACATCTGATATCACACGGATTCTCTCCGACAACGCTTCAAACTGAAAACTTGCAAAGAATGATAAAGCTTGGTCTTTTCGTGATCCAAAAGTATACGGAAACATCCAACTGGTCTTATTTTACCTTTACCATGTGGCTTCAAGACGCACCAGTGTGTTGTTACTCCATGCACTACACATTTTGACAGCGAAATGGTTAAGTCGATCACTTGCTCTCGCCATTTTTTGTTACCAACGGAGGCACGTGAAACTCCTACACCACTCGCTGTTTAGAGAACTCGTAAAAGCCCGGGTGCAGGGCCAGATTGAGAACGCTATTTTAGCTTTCGAGTGTTTGGAAAACGAATTTTTCCTTGTAAATTCCGAAAGTTCTGCGCCTCATCGTCTCCAAATAGTTTAACGTATACCTTCCATAGCCATGTTTAGTGAAATGGTACTCATAGTCTTTAAAATAAACCTGGAAAGCAATGGACTTCTAGCTGCCTATACGTCAACATGGGGGCACGTGTGTTTGTTTGTCCCCAAAACTGAAGTCTCACGGCCCCGGTCGCAGAGAAACTGTATAGCCCTATTCCCTCCAGTCGTCGTTTCGTCCCGACGTCGTTCCATCCCGATTCCGTCTCGTCGCCGTTCCGTTTGGTCGCTATTGCACCCCGGCCGGTGTTTCGTCCACTCCGCCAATCCGCTCTTCCGTGGCACTGTTGCATGAAATTAGCGAGTCGTGAAAAAATAGAGCCAGCCCGACTCGCTTTTTTCACGCAGTTTCTTTTCGGACTCGGCTTTTTAACGGCGACAAACGGTTGGGTAATCCATGCCGCCGACAAACACTGTCCTAGTGCAGTTGCAACGAAATTTGTCTACAGTACAAACCTTAGCTGGGCGAATATGGGAAATTGTCCAACTTTGCTTAGGGCACAGGAGTCTTAGTGGGGTGGGAATGGATGGGGGAGAGCGGTAATAACCATTGTTATGTGTCCCTTTTTCTGACGGGTTCTGCCGCCCCCCCCCCCCCTCACCCCCCACCCCCCGGCACAGGAGTCTTAGTGGGGTGGGGATGGATGGGGGAGAGTGGTAATAACCATTTTTATATGTCCCTTTTTCTGACAGGTTCTGCCGCCCCCCCCCCCTCTCCCCACCACCCCCTCGGCCACCCGCCAACGAGTCTACTTTGCTTAGTGGCACAGCTAGGAAGCTAAGTCGGTTGGGGGGAGCTGATCTGTCCCTTTATCAAATAGTTGGGTACCCCCACCCGCCCGCGCTTACCCCCACCCCCGCCACCGACCCTCTTAGCCTGAGCGTAGCTTGCGAAGCGAGCGAGTGTACATTGGTGCGAGAAGCGTGCATTTAGGCAGTGGCAGAGGGCGTGACAGAGGCGACAGAAAGCCTGGGACTTGTCAATCCATCGCTGTGCTCTATTTCTCCACGCTCGCCCCCCGTTGTAAATGCGAGTCCTATGGCAAGCCAAATTGCAATTTAATGGAGTATTTGCACATATGTTAGAATATTTGCTCATATGTCCAAATGAATTATGCATGTGTAATTCAATTGTACATATGTCCAAATGAATTTAACATATGTTCAATTCAATTAAAGATATTTTTAAAGACCGCTATTCAGACATATGTCCTAATGGATTGTACATACGTGCTAATGAATTGTACATATGTGCTAATGAATTGTACATATGTGCTAATGAATTGTACATATGAAGCTAATGAATTGTACATATGTGCCAATGAATTGTACATATGTGCAATTCATTTGGACATATGTGCAATTCATTTGGGACTCATGTGCAACTCATTTGCACATGATTTGCACACATGTCCCAATTAATTGGCACATATGTCCAATTCCAAATTAATGTTCTCATTAATTCCAATTAATGATATAATTATTCCAATTAATGATATCATTTAATTCAAATGAATTAGCGTTATCAGTAATAACTGATGACCGCGGCTATGTTCTCCCTTAGCCGCAGCCGACAGGCCCCCTAGCCGCGGCCATCAGGCCCCCTAGCCGCAGCCATCAGGCCCCCTAGCCGCGGCCATCAGGTCCCAAGCCGCGGCCATCAGGCCCCCTAGCCGCAGCCATCAGGTCCCAAGCCGCGGCCACAAGCCCCCCCAGACGCGGCCATCAGGCCCCCTAGACGCGGCCATCAGGCCCCCTAGCCGCGGCCTTCAGGCCCCCTAGCCGCGGCCATCAGGCCCCCTAGCCGCGGCCATCAGGCCCCCTAGCCGGCGGCCATCAGGCCCCCTAGACGCGGCCACAAGCCCCCTTAGACGCGGCCATCAAGGCCCCCTAGACGCGGCCATCAGGCCCCCTAGCCGCGGCCATCAGGCCCCCTAGACGCGGCCATCAGGCCCCCTAGCCGCGGCCATCAGGCCCCCTAGCCGCGGCCATCAGGCCCCCTAGGCCGCAGCCATCAGGCCCCCTAGCCGCGGCCATCAGGCCCCCTAGCCGCAGCCATCAGGCCCCCTAGCCGCGGCCATCAGGTCCCTAGCCGCGGCCATCAGGCCCCCTAGCCACGGCCATCAGGCCCCCTAGCCGCAGCCCTCAGACCCCCTAGCCGCGGCCATCAGGTCCCTAGCCGCGGCCATCAGGCCCCCTAGCCGCAGCCATCAGGCCCCCTAGCCGCGGCCATCAGGCCCCCTAGCCGCAGCCATCAGGGGCCCGCTAGCCGCGGCCATCAGGTCCCTAGCCGCGGCCATCAGGCCCCCTAGCCGCAGCCATCAGGCCCCCGAGCCGCGGCCATCAGGCCCCCTAGCCGCGGCCATCATGCCCCCTAGGGCGGCCATCAGTGCTCCCTAGACGCGGCCCTCAGGTCCCTAGCCGCGGCCATCAGGCCCCTAGCCGCGGCATCAGGCCCCCTAGCCGCGGCCACAAGCCCCCCTAGACGCGGCCCTCAGGTCCCTAGCCGCGGCCATCAGGCCTCCTAGCCGCGGCCATCAGGCCCCCTAGCCGCGGCCATCAGGCCCCCTAGCCGCGGCCATCAGGCCCCTAGCCGCGGCCATCAGGCCCTCCCTAGACGCGGGCCATCAGGTCCCTAGCCGCGGCCATCAGGCCCCCGAGCCGCAGGCCATCAGGCCCCCTAGCCGCGGCCATCAGGCCCCCTAGCCGCGGCCATCAGGTCCCCTAGCCGCGGCCATCAGGCCCCCTAGCCGCGGCCATCAGGCCCCCTAGCCGCGGCCCTCAGGCCCCCGAGCCACGGCCATCAGGCCCCCTAGCCGCGGCCATCAGGCCCCCTAGCCGCGGCCATCAGGTCCCCTAGCCGCGGCCATCAGGCCCCCTAGCCGCGGCCATCAGGCCCCCTAGCCGCGGCCATCAGGTCCCCTAGCCGCGGCCATCAGGCCCCCTAGACGCGGCCATGAGGCCCCCTAGCCGCGGCCATCAGGCCCCCTAGCCGCGGCCATGAGGCCCCCTAGCCGCGGCCATCAGGCCCCCTAGCCGCGGCCATCAGGTCCCCTAGCCGCGGCCATCAGGCCCCCTAGCCGCGGCCATCAGGTCCCTAGCCGCGGCCATCAGGGCCCCCTAGCCGCGGCCATCAGGCCCCCTAGCCGCGGCCATCAGGCCCCCTAGCCGCGGCCATCAGGCCCCCCTAGCCGCGGCCATCAGGTCCCCTAGCCGCGGCCATCAGGCCCCCTAGCCGCGGCCATCAGGCCCCCTAGCCGCGGCCATCAGGTCCCTAGCCGCGGCCATCAGGGCCCCTAGCCGCGGCCATCAGGCCCCCTAGCCGCGGCCATGAGGCCCCTAGCCGCGGCCATCAGGCCCCCTAGCCGCGGCCATGAGGCCCCCTAGCCGCGGCCATCAGGCCCCCCTAGCCGCGGCCATCAGGTCCCTAGCCGCGGCCATCAGGCCCCCTAGCCGCGGCCATCAGGCCCCCTAGCCGCGGCCATCAGGTCCCTAGCCGCGGCCATCAGGGCCCCTAGCCGCGGCCATCAGGCCCCCTAGCCGCGGCCATCAGGGCCCCTAGCCGCGGCCATCAGGCCCCTAGCCGCGGCCATCAGGCCCCCTAGCCGCGGCCATCAGGTCCCCTAGCCGCGGCCATCAGGCCCCCCTAGCCGCGGCCATCAGGGCCCCTAGCCGCGGCCATCAGGCCCCCTAGCCGCGGCCATCAGGCCCCCTAGCCGCAGCCATCAGGCCCCCTAGCCGCGGCCATCAGGGCCCCTAGCCGCGGCCATCAGGCCCCCTAGCCGCGGCCATCAGGTCCCCTAGCCGCGACCCTCAGACCCCCTAGCCGCGGCCATCAGGCGGCCATCAGGCCCCTAGCCGCGGCCATCAGGCCCCTAGCCGCGGCCATCAGGCCCCCGAGCCGCGGCCATCAGGCCCCTAGCCGCAGCCATCAGGCCTCCTAGCCCCGGCCATCAGGTCCCTAGCCCCGGCCATTAGGTTTCTAGCCCCGGCCATCAGGTTCCTAGCCCCGGCCATCAGGTTCCTAGCCCCGGCCATTAGGTTCCTAGCCCCGGCCATTAGGTTCCTAGCCCCGGCCATTAGGTTCCTAGCCCCGGCCATTAGGTTCCTAGCCCCGGCTGTCAGGCCCCCTAGCCGCGGCCATCAGGCCCCTAGCCGCGGCCATCAGGCCCCTAGCCGCGGCCATCAGGCCCCCGAGCCGCGGCCATCAGGCCCCTAGCCGCAGCCATCAGGCCCCCTAGCCGCGGCCATCAGGCCCCCTAGCCGCGGCCATCAGGCCCCCTAGCCGCGGCCATCAGGCCCCTAGCCGCGGCCATCAGGCCCCTAGCCGCGGCCATCAGGCCCCCCTAGACGCGGCCATCAGGCCTCCTAGCCGCAGCCATCAGGCCCCCTAGCCGCAGCCATCAGGCCCCCTAGCCGCGGCCACAAGCCCCCCTAGACGCGGCCATCAGGCCTCCTAGCCGCAGCCATCAGGCCCCCTAGCCGCAGCCATCAGGCCCCCTAGCCGCGGCCATCAGGTCCCCTAGCCGCGGCCATCAGGCCCCCTAGCCCCGGCCATCAGGCCCCTAGCCGCGGCCATCAGGCCCCCTAGCCGCGGCCATCAGGTCCCCTAGCCGCGGCCATCAGGCCCCTAGCCGCAGCCATCAGGCCTCCTAGCCCCGGCCATCAGGTCCCTAGCCGCGGCCATCAGGCCCCCTAACCGCGGCCATCAGGCCCCTAGCCGCGGCCATCAGGCCCCTAGCCGCGGCCATCAGGCCCCCTAGCCGCGGCCATCAGGCCCCCTAGCCGCGGCCATCAGGTCCCTAGCCGCGGCCATCAGGCCCCCTAACCGCGGCCATCAGGCCCCCTAGCCGCGGCCATCAGGCCCCTAGCCGCGGCCATCAGGCCCCCTAGCCGCGGCCATCAGGCCCCCTAGCCGCGGCCACAAGCCCCCCTAGACGCGGCCATGAGGCCCCCTGGCCCCGGCCATCAGGCCCCCTAGCCGCGGCCATCAGGCCCCTAGCCGCGGCCATCAGGCCCCCTAGCCGCGGCCACAAGCCCCCCTAGACGCGGCCATGAGGCCCCCTGGCCCCGGCCATCAGGCCCCCTAGCCGCGGCCATCAGGCCCCCTAGCCCCGGCCATCAGGCCCCTAGCCGCGGCCATCAGGCCCCTAGCCCCGGCCATCAGTCCCCTAGCCGCGGCCATCAGGCCCCCTAGCCGCGGCCACAAGCCCCCCTAGACGCGGCCCTCAGGCCCCCTAGCCGCGGCCATCAGGCCCCCCTAGACGCGGCCATCAGGTCCCTAGCCGCGGCCATCAGGCCCCCGAGCCGCGGCCATCAGGCCCCTAGCCGCAGCCATCAGGCCCCCTAGCCGCAGCCATCAGGCCCCCTAGCCGCGGCCATCAGGCCCCCTAGCCGCAGCCATCAGGCCCCCTAGCCGCGGCCATCAGGCCCCTAGCCGCAGCCATCAGGCCCCTTAGCCGCAGCCATCAGGCCCCCTAGCCGCAGCCATCAGGTCCCCTAGCCGCGGCCCTCAGACCCCCTAGCCGCGGCCATCAGGCCCCCTAGCCGCGGCCATCAGGCCCCCTAGCCGCGGCCATGAGGCCCCCTGGCCCCGGCCATCAGGCCCCCCTAGACGCGGCCATTAGGCTTCCTGGCCCCGGCCATCAGGCCCCCTAGCCGCGGCCATCAGGCCCCCTAGCCGCGGCCATCAGGCCCCCCCTAGACGCGGCCATGAGGCCCCCTGGCCCCGGCCATCAGGCCCCCCTAGACGCGGCCATTAGGCTTCCTGGCCCCGGCCATCAGGCCCCCTAGCCGCGGCCATCAGGCCCCCTAGCCGCGGCCATCAGGCCCCCCCTAGACGCGGCCATTAGGCTCCCTGGCCCCGGCCATCAGGTCCCAAGCTGAGGCCATCAGGCCGCCTAGCCCCGGCCATCAGGCCCCCGAGCCGCGGCCATCAGGCCCCCCTAGACGCGGCCATCAGGTCCCTAGCCGCGGCTGTCAGGCCCCCTAGCCGCGGCCCTCAGGCCCCCTAGCCGCGGCCATCAGGCCCCCTGGCCCCGGCCATCAGGCCCCTAGCCGCAGCCATCAGGCCCCCTAGCCGCGGCCATCAGGTCCCTAGCCGCAGCCATCAGGTCCCAAGCCGCGGCCATCAGTCCCCCTAGCCCCGGCCATCAGCCCCCCTAGGGCGGCCATCAGGCCCCCTAGTCCCGGCCATCGGGTCCCTAGCCGCGGCCATCAGGCCCCCTAGCTCCGGCCATTAGGTCCCTAGCCGCGGCCATCAGGCCCCCTACCCCCGTCTCTGAGGCCCCCTAGTCCCGGTCATCAGGTCCCTAGCCGCGGCCATCAGGCCCCCTAGCCGCGGCCATCATGCCCCCTAGGGCGGCCATCAGGCCCCCAAGGGCGGCCATCAGGCCCCCTAGCCGCGGTCATCAGGTCTCCTAGCCGCGGCCATCAGGCCTCCTAGTCCCGGCCATCGGGTCCCAAGCCGTGGCCATCAGGCCCAATAGCCCCGGCCATTAGGTCCCTAGCCGCGGCCATCAGGCCCCCTAGCCGCGGCCATCAGGCTCCCTAGCCGCGGCCATCAGGTCCCCTAGCCCCGGCCATTAGGTTCCTAGCCCCGGCCATCAGGCCCCCTAGCCGCGGCCACAAGCCCCCCTAGACGCGGCCCTCAGGCCCCCTAGCCGCGGCCATCAGGCCCCCCTAGACGCGGCCCTCAGGCCCCCTAGCCGCGGCCATCAGGCCCCCCTAGACGCGGCCATCAGGCTCCCTAGCCGCGGCCATCAGGTCCCCTAGCCCCGGCCATTAGGTTCCTAGCCCCGGCCATCAGGCCCCCTAGCCGAGGCCATCAGGCCCCCTAGCCCCGGCCATCAGGCCCAATAGCCCCGGCCATTAGGTCCCTAGCCGCGGCCATCAGGCCTCCTAGTCCCGGCCATCGGGTCCCAAGCCGTGGCCATCAGGCCCAATAGCCCCGGCCATTAGGTCCCTAGCCGCGGCCATCAGGCCTCCTAGTCCCGGCCATCGGGTCCCAAGCCGTGGCCATCAGGCCCAATAGCCCCGGCCATTAGGTCCCTAGCCGCGGCCATCAGGCCCCCTACCCCCGTCTCTGAGGCCCCCTACCCCCGTCTCTGTAGCCCCTTAGTCCCGGTCTTTAGGTCCCTAGCCGCGGCCCTCAGGCCCAATAGCCCCGGCCATCGGGTCCCAAGCCGCGGCCATCAGGCCCCCTAGCCCCGGCCATTAGGTCCCTATCCGCGGCCATCAGGCTCTCTATCCCCGTCTCTGAGGCCCCCTAGTCCCGGTCTTTAGGTCCCTAGCCTGCTAGCCGCGGCCCTCAGGCCCAATAGCCCCGGCCATCAGGTCCCAAGCAGCGGCCATCAGGCCCCCTAGACGCGGCCATCAGGCCCCTTAGCCATGGTGGAATTTAATATGTTCAAATCATTTGAACATATGTGCAAAACATTTGAACATATTATTATGTGCAAATCCATTGGACATATGTGCAAATGATTTGGACATATGTGCAAATGATTTGGACATATGTGCAAATGATTTGGACATATGTGCAAATGATTTGGACATATGTGCAATTGAATTAAACATATGTACTAACTATTTGAACATATGTGCGTGTGCAAATATTTGAACATACGTGCAAATTATTTGCACGTATGTACAATTCATTATTTTACTTTGGCTTGCCATACGCTTTCCGTGCTTGGTGAGCAAACACTAACCTTGAGTAGTAAAAAATCACTTTCTAACCACCCCGGGCTCCCCCCCCCCCCCCACCCCCAACTCCTCCTTCTCATGCGCTATGCCACCCCCACACCTATCCACAGTCGCCCCTCTTGGGCCCAACGTCATAACATCACACGCCACATGCCGAGTTTCAGGACTGGGTCATATGATCTCCTTTGATCTTGGCCCAATGAGTTCAAAAACAACTCACTGCCCCTCTTTCCTGTCAATCATATCGGCTCATTGCAGCTTATTTCTCATGGACAAAGGGCGAGTCTAATTCTGCCGAGAAAGGGAGAGTATGGTTGTCATAGGTTAAAACTTGTATCATTTACTGATGAAATGTGCCTAATTTATTAGCACTGTGCATTCAGGTACTAGAAGTTTAATTGATATCTCTGAAACATTGGAAAGGAAAGGAGAATTATCTTAAGATAAGTTGACATGTTACGTCTTCACGGACGCCGCCGCCTCTACCGAAACTGGCCTAAGTAACAATGGGACAACCCGGCGAGTGACTAAACGCGTAAGAATATCGCGTAACCAACCATTTTGCCTAATTAGGCCAGGTCATGCTCTGACCTATATTTCCAATTTGGATAATCCAATTTGTGCAATTTAAATGCTGGGTCTCGTAGTAGACTGGCTGCACTGCGTAATATTGAGAGAACCGTGCTTGCGTCCACCACGGGCACAGCCATGCGATGAACTGTCCCGGCCTTTTCACGACAACCAAGCCGTTGAATATGCGAGACTACTGCATTATGTATTATAGAGACAGTGGCGGATCCAGCGGGGAGGCTACTGCGGCTATAGCCCCTACCCGCTGGTCAAGCCAACGAAGCCCAACAGGTTTAGCTCCCGAGAATAAAGAAGCCTATCCCTGTCCACTAGCCGCAACCTGATGCTGAAGAAGGGCCAGTGACCACCCCCCACGCCCCCGCTTCCGCCGCCTATGCACTGTTATTTCGAAATTAAAGCCGCCCCCCCCACCACCCCCTAACTTCTGGGCCCGTAAGTTCGAAACGGCCAGGGCCAAATATTTCGCCCTAGAATAGGACATTAGCATGGCGCGGAGCGAAATGTGTTTGCCTTCGCCGTTCGAACTTACGGGCCCTGGATTCGCCCCTGAGAGAGATGTATCCTAATTCTCCACGGTGACCGGGCGCTTTCAGAAATAGGGTACAGCCATGCGATGAGCTGTCCCGGCCTTTTCACGGCAACCTAGCCATGAAATATGCGAGACCAATGCATCATGTAGTATAGGGAGATGGGACCCTAATTCTCCACGGTGACCGGGCGTGGAGAAATAGGGTACAGCCATGCGATGAGCTGTCCCGGCCTTTTCACGGCAACCTAGCCGTGAAATATGCGAGCATCAACGCATTATGTAGTATAGAGAGATGGAACCTAATTCTCCACGGTGACCGGGCGTGGAGAAATAGGGCACAGCCATGCGATGAGTTATCCCGGGCTTTTCACGCATGCAAGCCGTGAAATATGCGAGACCAATGCATCATGTAGTATAGAGAACCTAATTCTCCACGGTGACCGGGCGTGGAGAAATAGGGCACAGCCATGCGATGAGGTGTCCCGGGCTTTTCACGCAAGCAAGCCGTGAAATATGCGATACCAATGCATCATGTAGTATAGAGGACCTAATTCTCCACGGTGACCGGGCGTGGAGAAATAGGGCACAGCCATGCGATGAGGTGTCCCGGGCTCTTCACGGCAAGCAAGCCGTGAAATATGCGAGACCAATGCATCATGTAGTATAGAGGACCTAATTCTCCACGGTGACCGGGCGTGGAGAAATAGGGCACAGCCATGCGATGAGTTGTCCCGGGCTCCTTCACGGCAAGCAAGCCGTGAAATATGCGAGACCAATGCATCATGTAGTATAGAGGACCTAATTCTCCACGGTGACCGGGCGTGGAGAAATAGGGCACAGCCATGCGATGAGTTGTCCCGGGCTCCTTCACGGCAAGCAAGCCGTGAAATATGCGAGACCAATGCATCATGTAGTATAGAGGACCTAATTCTCCACGGTGACCGGGCGTGGAGAAATAGGGCACAGCCATGCGATGAGTTGTCCCGGGCTCTTCACGGCAAGCAAGCCGTGAAATATGCGAGACCAATGCATCATGTAGTATACAGAACATAATTCTCCACGGTGGCCGTGCGTTGAGAAATAGGGCACAGCCATGCGATGAGGTGTCCCAGGCTTTTCACGCAACCAAGCCGTGAAATATGCGAGACCAATGCATCATGTAGTATAGAGAACATAATTCTCCACGGTGGCCGTGCGTGGATAAATAGGGCACAGCCATGCGATGAGGTGTCCCGGGCTTTTCACGCAACCAAGCCGTGAAATATGCGAGACGTGTAAGTTAATGTCCAAGGAACACGACATTACCGGATAATAATGGAGTCCGAGGGCGAAGCCCGAGGACCCATTGTTATCCAGTAATGTCGTTTTCCGAGGTCATTAACTTATGTAAAATCCACGTCCTTATGACTCAAACACACTACATTACAGTAAAATAATGTCGTGAGAGAACAATAGAGTGACGTCACCAGTGGATCTTACCAATGCATCATGTAGTATAGAGAACCTCATTCTTCACGGTGACCGGGCGTGGAGAAATAGGGCACAGCCATGCGATGAGGTGTCCCGGGTTTTTCACGCAACCAAGCCGTGAAATATGCGAGACCAATGCATCATGTAGTATAGAGAACCTAATTCTCCACGGTGAACGTGCGTGGAGAAATAGGGCACAGCCATGCGATGAGGTGTCCCGGGCATATCACGCAAGTAAGCCGTGAAATATTCGAGACCACTGCACTGTGTGGTACAGAGATAGCACGGACTCGCATTTACAACGGGGGGGGGGGGCGAGCGTGGAGAAATAGAGCACAGTCATTGGGTAGGGTGTCCCGGCTTTTCCTGACAAGCAAGCCGTGAAATATGCGAGACCACTGCACTATGTGGTACAGAGAGAGAACGGACTCGCCTTTACAACGGGGGGCGAGCGTGGAGAAATGGAGCACAGTCAGTGGGTATAGGGTGTCTCGGGCTTTTCACGGCAAGCAAGCCCGTAAAATATGCGAGACCATTCACTGTGTACTGAGAGGGAGCAGGACTCGCCTTCTCCACGGGGAGCGAGCGTGAAAAAATAAAGCACAGCCATGGGGTGAGCTCTACCGATCCATGTGGGTTAAGGGACCTGGGGGGTGGGGCCAGGGGGGGGGGGGGGGAGGGGAGAGGATCAAGATAGCCATGACCAAATTTCCCTCATTGCTTAGCATGAGAGACAGCTATCCCTATGCGTGAGCGACAGGATCATCGCCATATTCAGTCTATGACAATCTGTCCCCCCCCCCCCCATCCCCATGTCCCTAAACCCACGTGGATATCATGTACACCCATGCCAAGCCGCAATGATCTCTTTCAGATTCTTTGTTCTCCGAGCCAAATTTGTACTATAGGTGTCACTGGCGTGTAACGAATATGTCACTTCCGATTTCTTTATTCACAGGCGATAATATGGACTTTTGAGGCATTGTGGGCGATAACAGATGAAGCTTCTGATTTTCACGTGAGAAAACTCGGGTTTTTCACGTTAAGAACTCGGGACTTTCACAAGCGGTAGCGTTGTAATCCCGGTATTTTCACGAGGAGTATCGTGAAAATACCGGGACTTTCACACGCTCTCTGTCTCTACGTTTTCACGCGACCCTCGCGTGAAAAAATGAAGTCCGTGGAAACAGCGAGACGGCACTCAGAACTCGCTTTTTTCACGTGAAGAACTCGGGTTCTCCACGGACTCGCGTTTTTAACGCAGTAAATTTGGGTGGTCTCGCACTTTTCACGTGAAAGTCCCGGGCTTTTCACGGACTCACGATTTTCATGCAACAGCACCATACCGAGGCAGCTCAGCCAAATAATCTAGTCGAAATTGTTGGTCTCACCGCCATCGGTGTAAACGATTTAAACATCGTATTGTCCACTGATGTAAATGACGGCAGAATAAACGCGATAATTAATGTCCGTTGATGTTCATGACTACGCTGTAAACCTTGTATTGTTAAGCGTCGTCAATTACTATGGTGTAAACGTGACGGTTTGCAGAGCCGCAGTTGCTTGGAGTGAAGCCGAACAAATTGAAAAAGCTAACGGCGTTTATTTTACGTAAGTACCGTTACAACCAAGTTACAACAGAGGAGCAAACTACACAATATACCAGTAACCTACAAATAGATTAGGATTGACAACACAATAACGTACACATTTGTGTTTAAACTAGCCGTCAAGGAATGCAAAGCAAACAAGTTTTCTGAACACGCCTTTGACAGGCAATATGGTAGCCTAAAGGTCAAGAACACCACCCTTTATAGTTATTCAAGTTACATGAAAAACTCTGCCGTTGCGAACAGTAAAGGTTTTATTTTGTGCGTCACCTAAACCTCTACGTGAATATAGGTGTAAACAAATATATTATAAACATGATGTTTATATTACAGCAAGAACCTTTAGGGGCACTACATAAACACTGCCTTTGGTTTCAGAACGTGATTATAACGTTATTATCCGGTCATATGACATTTGTAGAGAGTTCTAGAGAGTTTTGCCCTATGTTTTCCTCGAACAAAACCCACCGCAACCCCACCCATTTTCTTGTTAATTTATTGCAGACAGCTTACTCGGCACAAGGCTCACTCTTACTAAAGAACACATATTTAAATGTCTTGAGTATAAATAAAGCTGATAACAACAAGCAAACAAATGCATTTAACTTCAGTATCTTTGCACCGGGCGCTCCGAATATTTATTATATCTTCCTCTTTAAAGGGAACCGCCAGCCTGGCCTCTAACGCTGCTTTACCGATTCATATAATACTCAATTGTCTATCCTCCAAATTACAGAATTTTTCGTTCTATCTGTAGCTCACCATAGCATTTAAAAGTGACCGCCAGGCACGATTTGGCCGCCTGCCCAAGCGGCAGCCCTTTTTGGAGGCGTGTCCGCGATTGACCAATCAGGAGGCGATACCCTAATTTATTCAAACCGGAAATTGCGCCTATTGTGTGAGTAAAACAAGAGCGCATGATAATCGCTGGTATAAATCGTTGCGATTCTAACTCCTATCATGGCATTGTTGCGGATTCAATCGTCGCAAGACGTATATCAATTTGTTTAAACGGCACTTTTCCACGAAAGGCTAAGATCTTGCGCTACTGCACGGCTTGGAACTGCCGCTGTTCATCTAGAAATCGCGGCCCTGATCTCTCTCTTCGCGAGCTGTACCGTAAGGCGGCGCCATATGAATAGTCACAATATGCGTCACTTGCTCCGGAAAATGGTGCGCTGCTCGACATTGATGGGGGCGGCTTGCTATAATTTTTTTCTCCTTACCAGTCGGCCGAAACGAAGCGTTAACACTGGCCAATTTAATTTTAAGATGTAAACTTTCGGTGCAGATCACGATTAAATTAGGTTGGCCACCCGCTTTAAACAGAAGAGTAACTGTCACATGACCGAGACACTCAAATTCGTTTCCTATGTCATTGAAATGAACCCAATATCCAATAACACAAAGATTTATGGAATTCTAGAACTTACCAAGTGAGGCGGTTAGCGTTCCCAAGTTAGTAAAAATAGTAATAATCTACAGCCGATCCGATACAACAATATCATTGTCGAATTCCTGGCTGCTGGGCTGGTATCCTTGGTTACCGTACCCCTGGGAGTTCGCGTATAGCGGTGGTAAATCTTCGGCCTTCCTGAAGTCTGAGAACTCTGCCTCCTCCAGATGTATATTACCGTTGTATTCCGGGTTGTATTGGTGGTCTTGTGGACGCAGCTGGTGAGGGAGCAAGTCCTCGGGCTTGAACAAGGCCAAACACCCCTGAAAGCACCAAAGAGAATGTTAATAACCAACAAGATATTTACGGATGGCCAGGTAGTCTTAAAAAATAAGTAGCATTACGCAACCTTAAGAATGGTTACGTAGCGTTACGTAGCCGCACGAATGGTTGCGTAGCGTTAAGTAGCGTTAAGTAGCGTTATGTAGCCCATTAAGAATGGTAACCTGGCGTTCCGTATCCTTAAGAATGGCAACCTAGCGTTCCGTATCCTTAAGAATGGTAACCTAGCGTTCCGTATCCTCAAGAATGGTAACCTAACGTTCCGTATCCTTAGGAACGGTAACCTAGCGTTCCGTATCCTTAAAAATGGTTAGGTAGCGTTATGTACCCTTAGGAATAGTTTCGTAACTGTGATTATGTATACGGCTGGAAGACTTCGGGGGATGATATACGTACCCTTTTGGGTTCACTGGTGTTGTACAGAATAGTCTTGTAGATGGCGACGATAGGTATACAGGCTGCAGACAGGGCAGCTGTGGACCAGCCAATAGCCACCGCCCACCACGGGTACACGTAGGTCAAGGTCGGCCGCGTGTAGGACAGCTCAGAGTACTTGATGGTGCTCATAATGAAGATTGACTGGCAGAAGGAGAAAAAATGCATCCATGTACATAGAGAGAACACAAGTGTTTTATTCGTCCACCGACATATAGAGAAACAGATAACTAATTACATGACCGTTATTGAGGTGAATGTAGATGCATATATATATTATCGATATAGCGGATTGCTTTAAGGAACACTCACCAAACAGAAAACTGGAGACATGAGCACCCAGCTTATCTTCATGTAGGGGCTGATGCGGAAACCAAACATCATCTCAATGTTGTCATAGAAACGCTCGATGCCTGCGGGGTAAAAATAACATAAAATGGGGTGTTGTAGGCTGTGCGATAAAGAAGACGCTGATTGGCTGTGGGAGGTGATGGCAGCAACTGATAGGTGGTTGGGGGTTGGCGGAAGCCCTTGATTGGCTATGGGGATCATGAAAGTCACTGACTGGCTGTGGGGCTGACGTTGATGGGCTGTGGGGGTGAGGGAGGGTGCTGATTGACTCTAAGGTCTGATGCAGACCGCCGATATGGGTTGTTGCTTGTGAGGTTGGCCCTTAGCTAACAGATCCGTCTAGACGATCACAATCCAAAGCAATCAGTATTTGTAATCCTAAGCCCTCTGATAATATGGCGCTGTAGAGTTTCCACCATCCGCTTGTTTATACCATCACCCTACCACGATAGTTACTGCACGTATCAGGGCAAGGCCGTTTCTTTAACGTAAGCTCGTAATTGTGCAGACATCGTGAACATCAAGTATTAATTAAAAAAATGCGCATAACATGTCTTGTTTCTCCATCTCGGGTTGTCGCACAATGACTTATCTTTTTCTTGGTCAGACATGCTTGGGTGATGTTTGTGAGACTCACCATAGATCCAGGCAACGGCTACACACTCAAAGAAAGCCACGAGCAGGATGATCCGACTTCCGGAGTAATAGTCGAACAACTGGAAGACGTACATTCCGCCCTGCAACGATAAAACGGAGCCAAGATGGAATCACGATTTAATGGGATGAAACTGGCCCTAGATGCCTGTTCCAGGGCGCGAAATCCCGACCTGTTATTCTGCAGTTCAAAGGGTCAATAGCAGATTGTGTGATACTTACCACGTCATATATGTTAGCAATGTGGGACTATATTGTATTTGCACTGAATGGTTACAGAATGAAATCGTAATACCCCATAATTGAACAACCAACATAATATTTTACTTAAACCAACTTAGACTACGTCTTATATGGATGAAACTTTAATTGGTTGTATATTCGGGACGCTTTAGCCACATTTGGTCATATCGCGTCAAGTGGAGAAGAAAGGGAGAGTACAACCATGTCTCGGGGGGTAACGCCCTACTCTTTGCGAAAAAGGACATGAGATCTTTATCCTGCGATCACACAGACATGGCCCCAGCGGGGCGCGAACCACCGATCCTTGTGTCGTTAGGCTGTCAGGTGACCAGAGCACTCAATGCACTCAATGCCCCTGGATAAAACTTTGAAAGTAAGGATAAGAAAAAGTTCTGTAAATTGAGGGGAGTAATTCCCCCTCTGAATCGCGAATACCCAAGAATTAGGGAGAGCAATTTCGAATCGCCAAGATTATTACATTTTAAAGCATGGGCACGAATAAAAGCGCTTTAATTGTGAATATCGAGGAATATTGAGGAATTTACGAACTGCTATAACGGATCGCGGTAAATAGATAAATGGTCTTCGCGTTGAACCAGGAATTGTACGGATAACTGTCCTCAAAAATTGCAAAAACAGCTGATCACGAATCTCCAAGGATTCCTGGATGCCAATCGTGGAGATCGGAAAATCACCCCCCCCCCCCCCCCTATATTCATGCAGGATCGAGATCGTCGAAGTAACCCCGTGACCTGGGGGCCTGATTCAACTTTGCACTGGACCCATTCCAATATTATTAGGTATATAAAATACCAAAGTTAATCATGTGAAAGTGTCATTTGCAAAATTGTGTGTGGTTTAGTCTGCGGTATTTTAGGTCCATACCTTTGCGCCATACTGTAGTTTGATCGCGTGAGTTGCTGTAGCAACCACTAGTTTGCTCGCGTGAGTTGCTATAGCACCACAGCGGTGATGTCACCGCTTGGGTTGAGTTTAGCAGTTAGTCAGTCAGCGGCGTTGCGGCAGGACGGGATTTCAGCTAGCGAGCTAGGAGGGAAGTAAGACTTTTATTTTAGCTGGATTCACCGCCCCGCGGAGCAAGGGGTTGGCAGTAGTCGTTCTCACTGCTGCCAGGTGAGTGACACACTGTTTAACGGAGTCGGTAACGGGTTTTCTATCGGAGTTTAAAGAGTTAACATAAATCATCGAAACTTTAACCACAGCGTTTCGCCTCAGTGCCTTCGCCACCACGTGTTGAGCTAAGTCCGATCTCGGAACGAACACCCAGTCAGGGTTGTCCAAAATTCAGTTTAGAAAGACGAGAAGTAAATTAAGATCGTAAAGATTCTCCTTCGTAAAATATCACGTCTACTTGCGACAATGTGTCTGTCTGCTGCTAGTGAGGCGTTAGCATGACGAAATACAGTGTGTGGCACAAAAAAGATTAAATTGTAATACAATCGTAAGTTTGGTATCATTAAAATGATCTCGTATTGCTCTCCAAGGTATTTATTAATTTGACCTTTCAGACATTGTACGTCAAAAGTTGTCCACAATGAATTATAGTCGCAACGGAAACTCTCCGGACAACGAAATTTCCCGTTTACAAGAAGATATTCACTGATTCGAAGAAGAAAATATTTTCTGTGTGAACTTCAAATTGGGGCCTAATAAGTGTATGTCAACTCACGTTTCCTGAGACACTTGCAAATAAACTATAAGCAAATGTTGCTTTGCTGCACTTCGAAGCAGCCGATCGGCTTGATGGCGCCATTCACTGTTTACTGTGACGTCACTGGGCGATACCATTTACATCTTTGTGAGGGGTCATGGGTTTGAATTCCTTTGTAGTTTTTAAGCATTGATGCATACCTAAAGTGACCCAGAGGGAACTTGAAATCAGTTTAGTATCAATTGAGGCTAAACTTAGATTCATTGCGCCTCCTGCAAAAGTGGGTACCGCAGACCAACTATTACCCGCTGACCATTGCATTCAACCTCGGTACCCTCGTCAAATGACGCGATGGACTTTGCCAACCTGACCTAGATTTTGAACCAATCAGGTGGCAGTTGGATGATCTTTACATTTGCGCGACTGACAAGGGAACGATAAAAACAACATCGTCTGCTCTATTAAATAGCATGGCAGGTCATGTATTTTGAGAATAGGAATCAAACTGCAGATCGGATAAACAATTGTTCAGACAGGCCCCAGTTCATAGGTAAGGAATATGCATAGAATTCGGCCTCAACTCGTAGAGTAAACAAATAATTCGCAAATTTCGATGTCCGGAGAGTTTCCGTTTTGACTTGTAGGTAACTTATCAGTCATTATTGTTTCATAACATTATCAATTTCTTGTCTGTTAATTTGCTTCGCGAAACAGGGATTTCAAGCAGTAAATAACAGTGCAATTGCGTAAGTTTGCGAGGCCGGCAGGTGGCCTTCGGCTTACGGGGAGCGAACCAGTCAATTGGAAAGGAAACGGGCAGTTGCTGGTCGGGCACCAGTCTGGTGGAACACATTCCGATCGCCCCCCTGATGGAATAGTGGCCACGACGTTGGGCCGTTTAGAGCGGCGCTGATAAGCTCATAAGCTCATAAATCTAGTGTAATGAGATTGTAAATGAAATGTTTTCCTTACATTTTTATGGTAGATCGTTTTAATAGACATAACTCATTCGACCAATGTGTGCCGGATATTTATTTGGCCCCGCTGAAATTTGCACGGAAACGTTTCATAGGGGCTGAAGACTTAAGCTATGCTCGAAATGGACTTGGATTCTATTACATGTGTATGCATGTTACTGTAAAAGCTCGCTTGTACGCGCTAATAAAATGCTGACCCCCTGATGATATATGGCTTACTTGAGGACAAGCCCTAGTTCTGACTATATGACCTGTTCAATGAAGGCATCTCAGTTCGGTTTATATGGACAGGGACGGTCCCTTGTCTCGGTTACAATAGAAAGGGAAAATACAGCGGTTAGTAAATAGGGAAACAACTTTCACTCGGTTACCCTAGACAGGGATCAGGTCTTATCTTGCTTACCCTGGACATGAAACCAACCTATTCTTTTCAGTAACTTTCCCTGGTTTCCCAGGGCACCATCTTTCCGCCATTACCCTAAATAGGGATCAGGTCTTTTCTCGTTTACCATGGACAAACTTACTATTGACAGGGAACGAGCCTTAACTCGATTACCCTGACTCAAGGATCAGGTCTTACCTCGGTTACTATAGAGGGGAAACCAGCCTTTCCTCGGTTACCATGGACAGGAATTAGGTCTTACCTCGGTTACCATAGATAAGCCGACCAGGAGCTGGACCAAACAGAGGACACCTATGAATATTTCTCTCCGTCCGGACTTCCTCAGTGTGGGGAATGTATCCATGAAGGCGGTCGCCAGTCCCTCCACGCCCACAAACTGTGGAGGAAAAGAAATCTCGTTCGATTTGCAGCTACTAACTATTACATGTATGCACACGAGGTAGGTATTACCGAGCGCCCCTGTTGTGGGACTACCAAGAATTCATAGACTACCGACTATTCGTAGGAGCGCCCCTAGTTGTGAGTGTTAATGCGGGGAGCGCCACTGGTCTCGACAGTGTCCACTTGGCGGGCATCCCCAGCCCAGTAAACTTGACCCTTCGGACAGCAAGCTGATAGACAGATGGTCAAACAATACACATGTTCAAATACAGAAAGAGAAACCGTTAACGACCGACGAAAATATCATTGATGTGCAAGAAATAGAGAGCAAACTTTGAAATGAATGCATCCTATGGTCCAAATAATGAGATTTTGAGAGGTAGGTTCGCCGTCATAATCGACAATCATTCATCGAAGTGAGCTGGGTGATGCAATTCTACTTTTTTGACCATGTGTATGGCATGGCCCTTACACCCCCGTTAGGGTTGAGGTCGTGAGGGCCATGCGTCAGGGCTAGGCATCCCCTGCTGTGAGCGTATCTGTTCAGGGCGCGCCCTCTGTGTCGAGGGTCTCAATTTAACTAGAGCGCCCGTTGTGATAGTATGTGGGCAACAAGTGTCCGTTTAGTGAGCGCCCCCTATTTTGACAGTGTTCGTACAGCGGTAGCCCCCTATTGTGAGAGTGTTCGTACAGCGAGAGCCCCCTGTTTTGACAGTGTTCGTACAGCGAGAGCCCCCTATTGTGAGATTGTTCGTACAGCGGGAGCCCCCTATTGTGAGATTGTTCGTACAGCGAGAGCCCCCTATTGTGAGATTGTTCGTACAGCGGGAGCCCCTATTGTGAGAGTGTTCGTACAGCGGGAGCCCCTATTGTGAGAGTGTTCGTACAGCGAGAGCCCCCTATTGCGAGAGTGTTCGTACAGCGAGAGCCCCCTATTGTGAGAGGGTCTCCCAAAGTACTTACTATTGGAGGTCTATACATATGTTGACTCACCTGGCTGTCGAGTCCCAGCAGGATGACCATGAGGAAGAAGAGGACGGACCAGAGAGGTGCGATGGGCATCTGAGAGACGGCCTTCGGGTAGGCGATGAAGGCCAGACCGGGACCTGTGGGGGGAGGGTAACCCACCCAGGCAATCTCATTACCAAAGTCAACGTCAATGTCATAGTTTAATTAATATCGTGCAACACAGTACACGTATTACATAGTATCGCGGAAATACATTGAGACTTGTTGAAAGTTGATCCTCTTGTACACCGGATAAGTGTCCTATACGTGTAATGTGACGTCACTGACTCTCACAGTAGCTACCCTTGGATAGGTATTATGTCAACAACGTGGTGAAAATAACCCACGAGTCTGACAGGTTTGGTTGTAGGAAGCTACCCGTCAGTGGATTATCCTGTCTTAGCTCTAGCAGCAACTTCCAGTACCCATAACTGACATTAGCGGCGTATGTGTGGCAAATAGGGTCTGTAAGTGACATCACGGACAGCGCGCGCTAACCTCCAGTTAGCGAATGCGGTTTTGGGTACATGACGCTTCACCGCCCCATATACAAAGCATCGGGGGCTCTTTGTAATGGCGTGAAACGCACAGAAAACCAGCGTCTTGCGATTTAAAACTAGTACGAGTATGAAGGTACACCCCCAAACATTTATTCCATATGGTTTTCAAATCTAACATTGCATTCATATCTCAAACATCAGTGAGTCTAGTTTGAGGCCCATAGTAAAGTATAGGGACCCGCTCACGCGTTGTACCCAGAACGGTTGTTTCTAGAGGTGAGCGCGCGCTGTCTGTGACGTCACTTACAGACCTTATACACAACAGAAACAACGGTGTGACGTCACTAGTACGGTTTAATATCCTTACCCCCTTCCGCCACTTTGTCCACAGTTGTCCCGTTGAGGTTAGCCATGTAGCCCAGGATGGTGAAGATGACGAACCCAGCGAAGATACTGGTCCCGCTGTTTGTACAGGCGAAGATGATGGAATCCCTGCAAACCAGACAAATTAATCAGATAAGCGAGGGTAACCGATAAACAATGTTTCTCGTTGCTGTATACAAATGCGAGCAAATGACCCTCTTCTATTCACTGATGGGGGGGGGGGGCTAGGGGGGATTTTCCGTTCCTCAGGAATCGGCGTTTTATTTCACCAGGAACTGGGAATGAGGAAGATAATTCTTCGTGAACTGAGAATAAGATATTAGCCGACCGCTGTGATCGTGGATTTTCAGTAATCGTGAACTGGGAATTTTAATATTAAATAACCGTGAATTGGGAAATGGCCAATTTATATCAAGTATCCGCCTCTTCCATTGACATCTCCTTTTAATTCATCGTGACCTGGGAATAAAGAAATGTATTCTTCGTGACTTGGGAGCACGTGTTTCTGAATAAGCTAACCGTGAAGTAACTACATTTTTGAGGAATAAATCAAATATACGAAGGTCTGCATGATATGTTTGGTCGCTGATAAGCTAATCGAAAGTAACTAATGATGATTTGTTCATAGATATATTAAGATACATCATTGCATGAATGGGTCTATTTATTGATAAATAATAAGTGTAAGAATGATTTCTGTCTCTGTCTATTGATAACGCAGATCTAACAAAGAATAATCCTGCTTCTGTTTATTCAGATCTATAGATTGAAGATCTAAAAATACATAATCCTGTTTTTGTTCGTTGATAAGGCAGCCCTAATAATGAATATTCATATTTCTCGTGATCTCATTCCTAAGCTAAGAAAGACGAATCGTGTTTTAAGTAATTAAGTTTGAACATGTGGACCTACCATATTTGATGAATGTGGAACCGATTGATGAGCTTACTCACGGTACGATTGGGATGCTTTGACATTGTGATTTTATACATTTCAACATCGTCTACAACAAGGATTTGGGGTGCCGTACCTGTATGAGTTGTGGTTCCACTTGTTGTAGCTGCCCAGAGCGGTCAGAGCGCCCAGACTGATGGAGTAGGAGAAGAAAATCTGGGTCCCCGCGTCCACCCACACCTGTCAAGACAACAGTACTAATTATAGAGGGCAAGGTCCCCGCGTCCACCCACACCTGTCAAGACAATGGTAATTATTCCAAGATCTACGTCCCTCCGTCCACCCACTATTGTCCTGTCAAGACAAAACTCTATGATCTAGGTCCCCTCCGTCCACCCACACCTGTCCTGTCAAGACAAAACTCTATGATCTAGGTCCCTCGGTCCACCCACACCAGTCCTGTCAAGACAAAACTCTATGATCTAGGTCCCCTCCGTCCACCCACACCTGTCCTGTCAAGACAAAACTCTATGATCTAGGTCCCCTCCGTCCACCTACACCTGTCCTGTCAAGAGAAAACTTGGTGATCTAGGTTGCTCCGTCCACCCATACCAGTCCTGTCAAGACACAACTCTACGATCTATGTCCCTCCGTCCACCGACACCAGTCCTGTCAATACATGATTATTCCTTTAAAGTGTATCTAATGTTAACAAGAATAACTCGAACTTCATACAAGAGAGCCACTTTCTAAATAGTTGTCTGTAATTCACGTTTATCTTAGTAGAAATGGATCTATCGCTGACGCAACCCCCACGTCCAATGACCCGTGGGGGTGGGGGGGGGGTCCATGGAAAAATGGACCTCTATTTTGCACCTGTGTTCCAGGATACTGACCTCCAGTTTGCTCATCTGTGCGAAGTCCGGCATCAGATAGTAGAGGATTCCATCCAGTGAACCCTCCAAAAGGGAATTTCGGATCAACAGGATGAGCATGAAGATGTATGGGCTGGTAGCCGTGAAGTACATCACCTGGAACAAAGGATGAGTATATAGGGGCTGGTATCAGTGAAGTACTTCACCTGGAATATATTTTGACTATCATGACCACTTAAGAACCCATTAAACGAACAATTAAGTACTGTTCTAATCCATGTATTAAATACATTATTATCCTGATGCCTTAGACTGTGACTTGTACGATACGTTCTAGTCGACGTCTGGTGTTGTGCCCCGAAGGAAGAGAAAAAATAACTGGTAAACGTTAGCGTATTTTATAAACTACATTGGCAACCAAAGATGTCACCGTCGGTCCATCATCGGCGCCCACTCGCCTTGCCTGATGCTCTGACAGATGCACAGGTAGACCACTCACCTTGCCTGATGTCCTGATGCTCTGACAGATGCACATGTAGACCACTCACCTTGCCGGACGTCCTGATGCCCTGACAGATGCACAGGTGGACCACTCACCTTGCCGGACGTCCTGATGCCCTGACAGATGCACAGGTAGACCACTCACCTTGCCTGATGTCCTGATGCTCTGACAGATGCACATGTAGACCACTCATCTTGCCGGACGTCCTGATGCCCTGACAGATGCACAGGTGGACCACTCACCTTGCCGGACGTCCTGATGCCCTGACAGATGCACAGGTAGACCACTCACCTTGCCTGATGTCCTGATGCTCTGACAGATGCACAGGTAGACCACTCATCTTGCCGGATGTGCTGATGCCCTGACAGATGCACAGGTGGACCACTCACCTTGCCGGACGTCCTGATGCTCTGACAGATGCACAGGTAGACCACTCATCTTGCCGGATGTGCTGATGCCCTGACAGATGCACAGGTGGACCACTCACCTTGCCGGACGTCCTGATGCTCTGACAGATGCACAGGTAGACCACTCATCTTGCCGGATGTCTTGATGCCCTGACAGATGCACAGGTAGACCACTCACCTTGCCTGATGTCCTGATGCTCTGACAGATGCACAGGTAGACCACTCACCTTGCCGGACGTCCTGATGCTCTGACAGATGCACAGGTAGACCACTCATCTTGCCGGATGTGCTGATGCCCTGACAGATGCACAGGTGGACCACTCACCTTGCCGGACGTCCTGATGCTCTGACAGATGCACAGGTAGACCACTCATCTTGCCGGATGTGCTGATGCCCTGACAGATGCACAGGTGGACCACTCACCTTGCCGGACGTCCTGATGCTCTGACAGATGCACAGGTAGACCACTCATCTTGCCGGATGTGCTGATGCCCTGACAGATGCACAGGTGGACCACTCACCTTGCCGGACGTCCTGATGCTCTGACAGATGCACAGGTAGACCACTCATCTTGCCGGATGTGCTGATGCCCTGACAGATGCACAGGTGGACCACTCACCTTGCCGGACGTCCTGATGCTCTGACAGATGCACAGGTAGACCACTCACCTTGCCGGATGTGCTGATGCCCTGACAGATGCACATGTAGACCACTCACCTTGCCGGACGTCCTGATGCTCTGACAGATGCACAGGTAGACCACTCATCTTGCCGGATGTGCTGATGCCCTGACAGATGCACAGGTGGACCACTCACCTTGCCGGACGTCCTGATGCTCTGACAGATGCACATGTAGACCACTCATCTTGCCGGATGTCTTGATGCCCTGACAGATGCACAGGTAGACCACTCACCTTGCCTGACGTCCTGATGCCCTGACAGATGCACAGGTAGACCACGAGCCAAGCCAGAATGAGGCATAAACACAAGTCCCACTTGATGGTGCCGATCTCATGGATACCGGCGGAGATGTTCAGCACCTTGTACCTAGAGCGGGGCAGGGGGCGGGTGACAAATCATTTAGAGGGGTGTGTGTGTGTCTTAATTTTTTATTTATATACGCTTTATAAGATAATTTTATGTATGTTTTTATGTAATGCGGCAAGAAAGCACACCAGAGATTACAAAATGGAACAAGAATGGTACTTCTGTAGTAGCGTACGATGTGTCTCACAGAACGGACCTCTTGCATTTCGTACGATAGATGCACCTCCCAGAGATTCCCAGGTTATCCCCATTGACAACACAATCCTGACTCCTTACTCCCAGAACTCCGTGGTGGGATCCTGGTAGATGATATTGGATACGTTGCCGCCCGGAGCCGCGGTGGTGAGGGCCGCCAGGGTGTCGTTGTCGACCGGAGTGGATCCAGAAATGCGACACGCTGGTGTGTTCCAGTAGTTGTCGCAGCTGTCCCAGGGCAACTGATCCGTGAAGGACGCGAAGAAGTAGTAGAAGGCCCAGGCCAGGATCACGTTGTAGTAACAATTCAGGAAGAAGACGATGATAGTCGTCGCCCAGCCGATGCCTGCAGAGAGAGGGATCCAAATAACGAATCCAGACAACGTTTGAACAGATCCCGAACGACTTGAAATTAACCTTCAGTATGGCACAGATCCCGAAGTTAATCGATCGACAGTATTGAATGGACAGATCCCGAAACATTTAAAATTAACCCAACAGTACGGGACAGGTTTCCACAAAGTGTTAATTTGTGTTACGACCTGCAGTTAAATAGAATGGACAGATCCCGACACGAAGTCAATCTGCCATATGGGACAGATTGCAATTTTTGCATATTTAATCGATTTGCAGTATTGAATAGTCACATCGCAAAAATTGTAGTATGGGACAGATCCTCCAAGCCTTGAGGCTCACCTTGTAGTATGGGACAGATCCTCCAGGCCTTCAGGCTCACCTTGTAGTATGGGACAGATCCTCCAGGCCTTGAGGCTCACCTTGTAGTATGGGACAGATCCTCCAGGCCTTCAGAGTCACCTTGTAGTATGGGACAGATCCTCCAGGCCTTGAGGCTCACCTTGTAGTATGGGACAGATCCTCCAGGCCTTGAGGCCACCTTGTAGTATGGGACAGATCCTCCAGGCCTTCAGGCTCACCTTGTAGTATGGGACAGATCCTCCAGGCCTTCAGGCTAACCTTGTAGTATGGGACAGATCATCCAGGTCTTGAAGCCACCTTGTAGCATGGGACAGATCCTCCAGGCCTTGGGGCTCACTCACCTTGTAGTATGGGACAGATCCTCCAGGCCTTCAGGCTCACCTTGTAGTATGGGACAGATCCCCCAGGCCCTGAGGCTCACCTTGTAGTATGGGACAGATCCTCCAGGCCTTCAGGCTCACCTT
This sequence comes from Arenicola marina, assembly GCA_964019135.1. Taxonomy (NCBI): domain Eukaryota; kingdom Metazoa; phylum Annelida; class Polychaeta; family Arenicolidae; genus Arenicola; species Arenicola marina. Next base: position 2,823,870 of record OZ025260.1, on the reverse strand, counting down.
GTAGTATGGGACAGATCCTCCAGGCCTTGAGGCTCACCTTGTAGTATGGGACAGATCCTCCAGGCCTTGAGGCTCACCTTGTAGTATGGGACAGATCCTCCAGGCCTTCAGGCTCACCTTGTAGTATGGGACAGATCCTCCAGGCCTTGAGGCTCACCTTGTAGTATGGGACAGATCCTCCAGGCCTTGAGGCTAACCTTGTAGTATGGGACAGATCATCCAGGCCTTGAAGCCACCTTGTAGTATGGGACAGATCCTCCAGGCCTTGAGGCTCACTCACCTTGTAGTATGGGACAGATTCTCCAGGCCTTCAGGCTCACCTTGTAGTATGGGACAGATCCTCCAGGCCTTCAGGCTCACCTTGTAGTATGGGACAGATCCTCCAGGCCTTGAAGCCACCTTGTAGTATGGGACAGATCCTCCAGGCCTTGAGGCTCACTCACCTTGTAGTATGGGACAGATCCTCCAGGCCTTCAGAGTCACCTTGTAGTATGGGACAGATCCTCCAGGCCTTGAGGCTCACCTTGTAGTATGGGACAGATCCTCCAGGCCTTGAGGCCACCTTGTAGTATGGGACAGATCCTCCAGGCCTTCAGGCTCACCTTGTAGTATGGGACAGATTATCCAGGCCTTGAAGCCACCTTGTAGCATGGGACAGATCCTCCAGGCCTTGAGGCGCACTCACCTTGTAGTATGGGACAGATCCTCCAGGCCTTCAGGCTCACCTTGTAGTATGGGACAGATCCTCCAGGCCTTCAGGCTCACCTTGTAGTATGGGACAGATCCTCCAGGCCTTGAAGCCACCTTGTAGTATGGGACAGATTCTCCAGGCCTTGAGGCTCACTCACCTTGTAGTATGGGACAGATCCTCCAGGCCTTCAGGCTCACCTTGTAGTATGGGACAGATCCTCCAGGCCTTGAGGCCACCTTGTAGTATGGGACAGATCCTCCATGCCTTGAGGCTCACCTTGTAGTATGGGACAGATCCTCCAGGCCTTGAGGCTAACCTTGTAGTATGGGACAGATCCTCCAGGCCTTCAGGCTCACCTTGTAGTATGGGACAGATCCTCCAGGCCTTCAGGCTCACCTTGTAGTATGGGACAGATCCCCCAGGCCTTGAGGCTCACTCACCTTTTAGTATGTGACAGATCCTCCAGGCCTTGAGGCTCACCTTGTAGTATGGGACAGATCCTCCAGGCCTTCAGGCTCACCTTGTAGTATGGGACAGATCCTCCAGGCCTTCAGGCTCACCTTGTAGTATGGGACAGATCCTCCAGGCCTTCAGGCTCACCTTGTAGTATGGGACAGATCCCCCAGGCCCTGCGGCTCACCTTGTAGTATGGGACAGATCCTCCAGGCCTTGAGGCTAACCTTGTAGTATGGGACAGATCCTCCAGGCCTTGAGGCTCACCTTGTAGTATGGGACAGATCCTCCAGGCCTTCAGGCTCACCTTGTAGTATGGGACAGATCCTCCAGGCCTTCAGGCTCACCTTGTAGTATGGGACAGATCCTCCAGGCCTTGAGGCTCACCTTGTAGTATGGGACAGATCCTCCAGGCCTTGAGGCTCACCTTGTAGTATGGGACAGATCCTCCAGGCCTTGAGGCTCACCTTGTAGTATGGGACAGATCCTCCAGGCCTTCAGGCTAACCTTGTAGTATGGGACAGATCATCCAGGCCTTGAAGCCACCTTGTAGTATGGGACAGATCCTCCAGGCCTTGAGGCTCACTCACCTTGTAGTATGGGACAGATCCTCCAGGCCTTGAGGCTAACCTTGTAGTATGGGACAGATCCTCCAGGCCTTCAGGCTCACCTTGTAGTATGGGACAGATCCTCCAGGCCTTGAAGCCACCTTGTAGTATGGGACAGATCCTCCAGGCCTTGAGGCTCACTCGCCTTGTAGTATGGGACAGATCCTCCAGGCCTTCAGGCTCACCTTGTAGTATGGGACAGATCCTCCAGGCCTTGAGGCCACCTTGTAGTATGGGACAGATCCTCCATGCCTTGAGGCTCACCTTGTAGTATGGGACAGATCCTCCAGGCCTTGAGGCTAACCTTGTAGTATGGGACAGATCCTCCAGGCCTTCAGGCTCACCTTGTAGTATGGGACAGATCCTCCAGGCCTTCAGGCTCACCTTGTAGTATGGGACAGATCCTCCAGGCCTTGAGGCTCACTCACCTTGTAGTATGTGACAGATCCTCCAGGCCTTGAGGCTCACCTTGTAGTATGGGACAGATCCTCCAGGCCTTCAGGCTCACCTTGTAGTATGGGACAGATCATCCAGGCCTTCAGGCTCACCTTGTAGTATGGGACAGATCCTCCAGGCCTTGAGGCTCACCTTGTAGTATGGGACAGATCCTCCAGGCCTTCAGGCTCACCTTGTAGTATGGGATAGATCCCCCAGGCCCTGCAGCTCACCTTGTAGTATGGGACAGATCCTCCAGGCCTTGAGGCTAACCTTGTAGTATGGGACAGATCCTCCAGGCTATGAGGCTCACCTTGTAGTATGGGACAGATCCTCCAGGCCTTGAGGCTCACCTTGTAGTATGGGACAGATCCTCCAGGCCTTGAGGCTCACCTTGTAGTATGGGACAGATCCTCCAGGCCTTGAGGCTCACCTTGTAGTATGGGACAGATCCTCCAGGCCTTGAGGCTCACCTTGTAGTATGGGACAGATCCTCCAGGCCTTCAGGCTCACCTTGTAGTATGGGACAGATCCTCCAGGCCTTGAGGCTCACCTTGTAGTATGGGACAGATCCTCCAGGCCTTGAGGCTAACCTTGTAGTATGGGACAGATCCTCCAGGCCTTCAGGCTCACCTTGTAGTATGGGACAGATCCTCCAGGCCTTCAGGCTCACCTTGTAGTATGGGACAGATCCTCCAGGCCTTGAGGCTCACTCACCTTGTAGTATGGGACAGATCCTCCAGGCCGTGAGGCTCACCTTGTAGTATGGGACAGATCCTCCAGGCCTTCAGGCTCACCTTGTAGTATGGGACAGATCATCCAGGCCTTCAGGCTCACCTAGTAGTATGGGACAGATCCTCCAGGCCTTCAGGCTCACCTTGTAGTATGGGAGAGATCCTCCAGGCCTTCAGGCTCACCTTGTAGTATGGGACAGATCCTCCAGGCCTTCAGGCTCACCTTGTAGTATGGGACAGATCATCCAGGCCTTCAGGCTCACCTTGTAGTATGGGACAGATCATCCAGGCCTTCAGGCTCACCTTGTAGTATGGGACAGATCATCCAGGCCTTCAGGCTCACCTTGTAGTATGGGACAGATCATCCAGGCCTTCAGGCTCACCTTGTAGTATAGGACAGATCCTCCAGGCCTTCAGGCTCACCTTGTAGTATGGGACAGATCCTCCAGGCCTTCAGGCTCACCTTGTAGTATGGGACAGATCATCCAGGCCTTCAGGCTCACCTTGTAGTATGGGACAGATCCTCCAGGCCTTGAGGCTCACCTTGTAGTATGGGACAGATCCTCCAAGCCTTCAGGCTCACCTTGTAGTATGGGACAGATCCCCCAGGCCCTGAGGCTCACCTTGTAGTATGGGACAGATCCTCCAGGCCTTCAGGCTCACCTTGTAGTATGGGACAGATCCCCCAGGCCTTGAGGCTCACCTTGTAGTATGGGACAGATCCCCCAGGCCTTGAGGCTCACCTTGTAGTATGGGACAGATCCTCCAGGCCTTGAGGCTCACCTTGTAGTATGGGACAGATCCCCCAGGCCTTGAGGCTCACCTTGTAGTATGGGACAGATCCTCCAGGCCTTGAGGCTCACCTTGTAGTATGGGACAGATCCTCCAGGCCTTCAGGCTCACCTTGTAGTATGGGACAGATCCTCCAGGCCTTCAGGCTCACCTTGTAGTATGGGACAGATCCTCCAGGCCAGATGGCCGCCTTGGGACATGAACTGTCCGATGGCCACCTCCAGGAAGAAGAGAGGGATTCCTCCGACGACCACGCAGATCAGGTATGGGATCAGGAAGGCGCCTGCGATGATCCGGAAAGAGAAAGAAGACAAAATAATGGACAGGTTATCTCATGCACACAGCATTTAAGAGAAAGTTTCACGTGGGGTACCGTCTATCTTTATAATTGTGTCTGTATGCACATCCGGAAAAAAAGGTCTTCTCATGTGACATATGCTAGACAGTTTCGTAATGGCGGCATAAAAAAAAACCGTGTTCCGCTTTAGATCACACTTAACCGTCATGTACCACCGACATTAACCCCGTATACCCATGTCGCGTAAGCCCAAGCAAAATATCAGGACATTAATTTAAAGATTATAACTAGTTATAAAGTCATGATATGGACCGTCGCTGTCACTGTCAATGCAAATCTGAGTGCACTCGAGTGGCAAGAGCCAAGAAGGTCGAATGGGAAGTCTAACAGATAGGAATATTAAACTGTTCTTAATCTAGTGAAATATAAGCCGTGCTTCCATTATATAATGTAATACTTACAGGAAAGTTTATAGAGATCTTGTTTGTTTGTACTGTGAGTAACAATGTCATAGGACCAATCTATCCCTGACAAAAGAAACGTTGAAGCCGGGCATGTGAACCCGAACTCCATAGGCATGCATGGTACACGCATGCGAAAATCTGTTTTCTGGCCTGAAACACGCAGTGTATATTTTTGACGATAGATGTCGCCTGAGGTATCTGGAACTGCCTATAGCGCGAATTAGCGGGACGTTTGGCAATTGTATCAGCCCGACATTAAGCTGTAACAGCCCACCGATTTCATCATAATCATTACTATTATTTCGAGTTGAATCTAAATTTAAGGTGTTGACTTGTCTCTGCTTCGTTGGTTTGATTTCAGCATGCAACGATCACATTAAAGCATTTTACGACTGTCTGCAAATCGCAAGCGTTTCCGCATATAGTTGGCCAGTGGCCAGATACCATATATCGTTGCCAAGAAACGTGGCACGTGCAACTATAAGCAGGTAGGCGGGATATTTTGGCCGACTGTACTTTATAACTGTGTCTGTATGCGTATCTGGAACGAAAGGTCTGCTTATGTGACATATGGCAGACAGTTACGTAATGGCGGCATAAACAAAACACATGTGTTCCGCGTTAGAACACACTTAGCCGTCATGTACCAGGCACATTAACCCCGTATACCCATGTCACGTGAGCCGAAACAAAACATCAGCACATTAATTTAAAGTGATAACTTCTACATTGTAGGAACCAGTGATGGATCCAGGGGCGTGTTGGGGGGGGGGGGGTAAGGATGCGCCAACAGGACGTCTTGCAATGAGACTGACTACAATAGTCGGCACTCCGTGCGTTATATGGAACCCGAGACCGTGACCGAAATGTGACGCCTCATCACGAAGGCAGGTGACGCACTCATTTCTCTCAACACCTGACGCAACCATTTCCTTCAAAAAGTGACGCGTGACACATCGACCCATTTCTCTCAACACGCCACATGTGGAACATCTAACGAGTTGATGGTCGATTTAAATCTATAGCAAAGAATTTATAGAACAAGAAGCGAAAGCGCGACGTAAAACGGTAACGCCTAGGCTATGGCATGCAACCTAAAAATGCATCCATTTTTAGTGTCTACGCTTCTTATGCCCCGCCCCCCTCCCCCTCCTCCCACGCCTCTTAGGAGGTTTCCGATTTCAAAGAAGCGAACCCTTAGAATAAAATAACCCGCAAGCAAAAGAAATCGTTAACAAAATTGCTTTATAAAAATCGAAAAAAACCCTGGCCTGCCATACCTCCTCCCCTCTACGTCCCTACTCCCCCCCCCACCCCTCCGCCGTTACCCGCCCCCATCCCACGCCTCTTAGCGGTTGGGTGGTGTCAATGAAGCAAACCTTTACACTCAAAAAACAATATTAAGTACAAGAAATTGTAACAAAAAATATTAATACATTTTGAGAAAAAAAATCCCTCTGTAACCCCTACCCAATCGCCCACCCCTCCCCTACGCCCCTACCCACCTCCTCCCACGCCCCCTAGGGGGTGGGTGATGTCAAACAAGCGAACCTGTAGACTAAAATACCCCAGAAGCGAAAACATCGGTAAAAAAATCGATCTAAAAAAATTCCTCAGCATGCCGACCCCCCCCTAAGGCCCTACCCCCCCCCCCCCCCCCCGCTGCGCTGCTAACCGCCCCCATCCCACGCCTCTTAGCGGTCGGGTGGTGTCAATGAAGCAAACATTTTCACTCAAAATACAATATTAAGTGCAAAAAAAGTAAAAAAAATATTATATATAATATTATTAAAATAAAATAAAAAATCCCTTTGTATCCTAACCACCCCCCCCCCCCCCACCCCTCCCCTACGCCCCTACCCACCTCCTCCCACGCCCCCTAGGGGGTGGGTGATGTCAAACAAGCGAACCTGTAGACTAAAATAACCCACAAGCCCAAAAAATCGGTAAAAAAAACTCTGAACAATTCCTCAGAATGCCGACCCCCCCCCCCCCCCCCATGGCCCTGAGGGGTGGGTGATGTCAAAGGACCTTTAGACTGAAATAACGCACAAGCAAAAATAAAATATTTAAACAAAATCGGATCAGAATAAGTTTCTCCTACCCCCCCATCCCCCACGCCCAACACACGCGTGATCAGCACACCCTGGGAGTGCAGGGAGGCAGCAATACTACGGTACAGACCTGTCGAATCAATCAGCTCAGAACAAAATTCGGTGCGCACCACGGAGGGTTCGCCAGCGGCCTTCGTTCAGGCAGCAGGACACGCCCGTGCACACCTGGCTACAGCGATGTAATAACCCTCACCGCTTTGCCACTAAAGTCGTGTAATCTGACCCAAACCGCCCTGTGGTCCCTTTAATAGTCAATCGTTGCCATAGTTACATTGCTTAGAACAATAAAACATGACGTCATGCACAAAAGAGTATAACAATAGCGCGAGTCAGCGGGACGTTAGGCAATTGTATCAGCCAGACATTAAATTGTAGCAGCCCACCAATAGGGTCTGTAAGTGACGTCACAGACAGCGCGCATTCACCTCCAGCGAATCCGGTTTTGGGTACATGACACTTCACCGCCCCATATACATAACACGGGGAGCTCTTTGTAATTGCGTGAAACGCACAAAAAAACCAGCGTCGTTCGATTTAAAACTAGTATGGTATGGAGGTACAGCCCCAAACATTTACTCCACATGGTTTTCAACTCTAACAGTGCATTCATATCCGTTGTACCCAGAATGGTTGTTTCTAGAGGTGAGCGCGCGCTGTCTGTGACGTCACTTACATACCTTATTTCATCATAATTATGACTATTATTTCGAGTGAATCTAAATTTAAGGTGTTGACTTGTCTCTGTTTCTTTGGTTTAATTTACGCATGCAACAATCAAAGTAAAGCATTTTGCGACAGCTTGTCCGCAAATCGCAAACCTTTCGGCATATAGTTGGCCAGTCGCCTTTTTGATACCATATATCGTTGCCAAGAAACGTGGCACGGGCAACTAGGCACCTAGGCAGGTAGGCGGGATATTTAAAGACAGGTTGGACTCCCAGCAAATGTGTGAGGTAAACTTAACTTTACCTAATTCAACTCGTAATTACACCAATAGCACGAGTTAGCGGGGCGTTATAATGTCGCCTTAATGTCGGGCCAATAAAATTGCTTAACGCCCCGATAACTCACGCTATATTTGTTATATTTCTCTCAATGTGGAACATCCAATTCTTGCCCAAAGCGACATGTGACACCCTTGTTTTGTCTCAAAACACGATTGGCGAAGTCTAGTGATCGAGTTGGTTGAGGAATACGATGCAAGCACAGCGGTTAATTGATATTTCAATTCAGTGCCCGGGGGATCCAATGCAGAAACGTCGGTGTCGTGTTTTATTTATACAAGCTGGGATATTTGAACGCCGACTACTTAGAGGATCGACTCCGCATAAATCGGTTGACAAACATGTAAAGCCCCTGCCGCGGTCCTGAGGGTGGTCAGGGGGCCCTGAACGCCCCCTCCTCGCCCCACGTCGCCCCGCTACTCGCATTGAGCTGGTACTGGGCCAGCCATTATCTCGGCGTCCTTGAACCCCCCTCCGATATACATACACTACCCCGGCCCCTCCCCCCCCCCGCTGGCCTGGCGTTCATTCAGCACCCTTGCCGCGCCATGTAAGCCCCATCCTCACTGGGCCAGAACCAACGCACCACACAAGGAATCCGAGATCCGTGACGAGCGTCGTGAGGGGGGGGCGGGTGAAGAAGGGGGTGTTTAAGATTTAATAAGGGCTTATGGTAGACACAGACGGCCATGATAACCGGTCCCAGCAAACACCAACAATATGGAAGACGGCCTTTCAAGTTTGTGACAAACATGACACCAGCAACCAGCCGACTGGCCCATCGCAAGGCCCAGCGTCCATGCTCCAAGCCGACTGGCCCATCGCAAGGCCCAGCGTCCATGCTCCAAGCTGACTGGCCCATCGCAAGGCCCAGCGTCCATGCTCCAAGCCGACTGGCCCATCACAAGGCCCAGCGTCCATGCTCCAAGCCGACTGGCCCATCGCAAGGCCCAGCGTCCATGCTCCAAGCCGACTGGCCCATCGCAAGGCCCAGCGTCCATGCTCCAAGCCGACTGGCCCATCGCAAGGCCCAGCGTCCATGCTCCAAGCCGACTGGTCCATCACAAGGCCCAGCGTCCATGCCCCAAGCCGACTGGCCCATCACAAGCCCCAGCGAAGATGCTCCAAGCCGACTGGCCCATCACAAATCCGAGCGTCCATGCTCAAAGCCGACTGGTTCCACGTCAATCGGCTATTGCCGTACTATGCGCCGTATAAGCTTGTATAATGTTTGTCTTAGCTTAAACTATGGTTCACTGTTTACATTAAAGGGTCATATCATAAACATATATTGTGTACGAAAGATCTATTTAGACTGGCTGCATTTAACACCTTGTTTACAATGCATCTACCACTTCCCCCGGTCGCAAATCCTCCGATCGTAAATCCTCCGATCGTAAATTTATGAAAAGCGGCATGAGCACAAATAACTCAAACTGTCGCATTCAAAGCTGTGCCAACACACACATTGGTACAGGTGAGACTGGAACTCATCACTCCGGCCTCAAAGCTGTACCAACACACACATTGGTACAGGTGAGACTGGAACCAGTCACTCCGGCCTCAAAGCTGTACCAACATACATTGCTACAGGTGAGACTGGAACCCGTCACTCGGGCCTCAAAGCTGTACCAACACACACATTGGTACAGGTGAGACTGGAACCCGTCACTCCGGCCTCAAAGCTGTATCAACACACACACATTGGTACAGGTCAGACTGGTACCCGTCACTCCGGCCACAAAGCTGTACAAACACACATTGGTACAGGTGAGACTGAAACCCGTCACTCAGGCCTCAAAGCTGTACAAACACACATTGGTACAGGTGAGACTGGAACCCGTCACTCAGGCCTCAAAGCTGTACCAACACACATTGGTACAGGTGAGACTGGAACCCATCACTCCGTCCTCAAAGCTGTACCAAGACACATTGGTACAGGTGAGACTGGAACCCGTCACTCCGGCCACAAAGCTGTACCAACACACACATTGGTACAGGTGAGACTGGAACCCATCACTCCTGCCTCAAAGCTGTACCAACACACACATTGGTACAGGTGAGACTGGCACCCGTCACTCAGGCCTCAAAGCTGTACCAACACACACATTGGTACAGGTGAGACTGGAACCCATCACTCCTGCCTCAAAGCTGTACCAACACACACATTGGTACAGGTGAGGCTGGCACCCGTCACTCAGGCCTCAAAGCTGTACCAACACACACATTGGTACAGGTGAGACTGGAACCCGTCACTCCGGCCTAAAAGCTGTACCAACACACACATTGGTACAGGTGAGACTGGAACCCATCACTCCGGCCTCAAAGCTGTACCAACACACACATTGGTACAGGTGAGACTGGAACCCATCACTCCGGCCTCAAACCTGTACCAACACACACATTGGTACAGGTGAGACTGGAACCCATCACTCCGGCCTAAAAGCTGTACCAACACACACATTGGTACAGGTGAGACTGGAACCCATCACTCCGGCCTCAAAGCTGTACCAGCACACACATTGGTACAGGCGAGACTGGAACCCATCACTCCGGCCTCAAACCTGTACCAACACACACATTGGTACAGGTGAGACTGGAACCCATCACTCCGGCCTAAAAGCTGTACCAACACACACATTGGTACAGGTGAGACTGGAACCCATCACTCCGGCCTCAAAGCTGTACCAACACACACATTGGTACAGGTGAGACTGGAACCCATCACTCCGGCCTCAAACCTGTACCAACACACACATTGGTACAGGTGAGACTGGAACCCATCACTCCGGCCTCAAACCTGTACCAACACACACATTGGTACAGGTGAGACTGGAACCCATCACTCCGGCCTCAAAGCTGTACCAACACACACATTGGTACAGGTGAGACTGGAACCCATCACTCCGGCCTAAAAGCTGTACCAACACACACATTGGTACAGGTGAGACTGGAACCCATCACTCCGGCCTCAACGCTGTACCAACACACACATTGGTACAGGTGAGACTGGGACCCATCACTCCGGCCTCAAAGCTGTACCAACACACACATTGGTACAGGTGAGACTGGAACCCATCACTCCTGCCTCAAAGCTGTACCAACACACACATTGGTACAGGTGAGACTGGAACCCATCACTCCGGCCTCAAAGCTGTACCAACACACACATTGGTACAGGTGAGACTGGTACCCGTCACTCAGGCCTCAAAGCTGTACCAACACACACATTGGTACAGGTGAGACTGGAACCCATCACTCAGGCCTCAAAGCTGTATCAACACACACATTGGTACAGGTGAGACTGGAACCCATCACTCCGGCCTCAAAGCTGTACCAACACACACATTGGTACAGGTGAGACTGGTACCCGTCACTCAGGCCTCAAAGCTGTACCAACACACACATTGGTACAGGTGAGACTGGAACCCATCACTCCGGCCTCAAAGCTGTACCAACAAACACATTGGTACAGGTGAGACTGGAACCCGTCACTCCGGCCTCAAAGCTGTACCAACACACACATTGGTACAGGTGAGACTGGAACCCATCACTCCGGCCTCAAAGCTGTACCAACCCACACATTGGTACAGGTGAGACTGGAACCCGTCACTCCTGCCTCAAAGCTGTACCAACACACACATTGGTACAGGTCAGACTGGAACCCATCACTCCGGCCTAAAAGCTGTACCAGCACACACATTGGTACAGGTGAGACTGGAACCCATCACTCCGGCCTCAAAGCTGTACCAACCCACACATTGGTACAGGTGAGACTGGAACCCGTCACTCCTGCCTCAAAGCTGTACCAACACACACATTGGTACAGGTGAGACTGGAACCCATCACTCCGGCCTCAAAGCTGTACCAACACACACATTGGTACAGGTCAGACTGGAACCCATCACTCCGGCCACAAAGCTGTACAAACACACATTGGTACAGGTGAGACTGAAACCCGTCACTCAGGCCTCAAAGCTGTACAAACACACATTGGTACAGGTGAGACTGGAACCCGTCACTCAGGCCTCAAAGCTGTACCAACACACATTGGTACAGGTGAGACTGGAACCCATCACTCCGTCCTCAAAGCTGTACCAACACACACATTGGTACAGGTGAGACTGGAACCCGTCACTCCGGCCACAAAGCTGTACCAACACACACATTGGTACAGGTGAGACTGGAACCCATCACTCCGGCCTCAAAGCTGTACCAACACACATTGGTACAGGTGAGACTGGAACCCATCACTCAGGTCTCAACGCTGTACCAACACACACATTGGTACAGGTGAGACTGGAACCCGTCACTCCGGCCTCAAAGCTGTACCAACACACACATTGGTACAGGTGAGACTGGAACCCATCACTCAGGCCTCAAAGCTGTACCAACACACACATTGGTACAGGTGAGACTGGAACCCATCACTCGGGCCTCAAAGCTGTACCAACACACACATTGGTACAGGTGAGACTGGAACCCGTCACTCCGGCCTCAAAGCTGTACCAACACACACATTGGTACAGGTGAGACTGGAACCCATCACTCCGGCCTCAAAGCTGTACCAACACACACATTGGTACAGGTGAGACTGGAACCCATCACTCCGGCCTCAAAGCTGTACCAAGACCCATTGGTACAGGTGAGACTGGAACCCATCACTCCTGCCTCAAAGCTGTACCAACACACATTGGTACAGGTGAGACTGGAACCCATCACTCCGGGCTCAAAGCTGTACCAAGACACATTGGTACAGGTGAGACTGGAACCCATCACTCCGGCCTCAAAGCTGTACCAACACACATTGGTACAGGTGAGACTGGAACCCATCACTCCGGCCTCAAAGCTGTACCAACACACACATTGGTACAGGTGAGACTGGAACCCATCACTCAGGCCTCAAAGCTGTACCAACACACACATTGGTACAGGTGAGACTGGAACCCATCACTCCTGCCTCAAAGCTGTACCAACACACACATTGGTACAGGTGAGACTGGAACCCATCACTCCGGCCTCAAAGCTGTACCAACACACACATTGGTACAGGTGAGACTGGAACCCATCACTCCGGCCTCAAAGCTGTACCAACACACACATTGGTACAGGTGAGACTGGAACCCATCACTCCGGCCTCAAAGCTGTACCAAGACCCATTGGTACAGGTGAGACTGGAACCCATCACTCCGGCCTCAAAGCTGTACCAACACACATTGGTACAGGTGAGACTGGAACCCATCACTCCGGCCTCAAAGCTGTACCAACACACACGTTGGTACAGGTGAGACTGGAACCCGTCACTCCGGCCTCAAAGCTGTACCAACACACACATTGGTACAGGTGAGACTGGAACCCATCACTCCGGCCTCAAAGCTGTACCAACACACACATTGGTACAGGTGAGACTGGAACCCGTTACTCCGGCCTCAAAGCTGTACCAACACACACATTGGTACAGGTGAGACTGGAACCCGTCACTCCGGCCTCAAAGCTGTACCAACACACACATTGGTACAGGTGAGACTGGAACCCATCACTCCGGCCTCAAAGCTGTACCAACACACACATTGGTACAGGTGAGACTGGTACCCGTCACTCCGTCCTCAAAGCTGTACCAAGACCCATTGGTACAGGTGAGACTGGAACCCATCACTCCTGCCTCAAAGCTGTACCAACACACACATTGGTACAGGTGAGACTGGAACCCGTCACTCCGGCCTCAAAGCTGTACCAACACACACATTGGTACAGGTGAGACTGGAACCCATCACTCCGGCCTCAAAGCTGTACCAACACACACATTGGTACAGGTGAGACTGGAACCCATCACTCCGGCCTCAAAGCTGTACCAAGACCCATTGGTACAGGTGAGACTGGAACCCATCACTCCTGCCTCAAAGCTGTACCAACACACACATTGGTACAGGTGAGACTGGAACCCGTCACTCCGGCCTCAAAGCTGTACCAACACACACATTGGTACAGGTGAGACTGGAACCCGTCACTCCGGCCTCAAAGCTGTACCAACACACACATTGGTACAGGTGAGACTGGAACCCATCACTCCGGCCTGAAAGCTGTACCAACACACACATTGGTACAGGTGAGACTGGAACCCATCACTCCGGCCTCAAAGCTGTACAAACACACATTGGTACAGGTGAGACTGGAACCCATCACTCCGGCCTCAACGCTGTACCAACACACACATTGGTACAGGTGAGACTGGAACCCGTCACTCCGGCCTCAAACCTGTACCAAGACACATTGGTACAGGTGAGACTGGAACCCATCACTCCGGCCTCAAAGCTGTACCAACACACACGTTGGTACAGGTGAGACTGGAACCCGTCACTCCGGCCTCAAAGCTGTACCAACACACACATTGGTACAGGTGAGACTGGAACCCATCACTCCGGCCTCAAAGCTGTACCAACACACACATTGGTACAGGTGAGACTGGAACCCGTTACTCCGGCCTCAAAGCTGTACCAACACACACATTGGTACAGGTGAGACTGGAACCCGTCACTCCGGCCTCAAAGCTGTACCAACACACACATTGGTACAGGTGAGACTGGAACCCATCACTCCGGCCTCAAAGCTGTACCAACACACACATTGGTACAGGTGAGACTGGTACCCGTCACTCCGTCCTCAAAGCTGTACCAAGACCCATTGGTACAGGTGAGACTGGAACCCATCACTCCTGCCTCAAAGCTGTACCAACACACACATTGGTACAGGTGAGACTGGAACCCGTCACTCCGGCCTCAAAGCTGTACCAACACACACATTGGTACAGGTGAGACTGGAACCCATCACTCCGGCCTCAAAGCTGTACCAACACACACATTGGTACAGGTGAGACTGGAACCCATCACTCCGGCCTCAAAGCTGTACCAAGACCCATTGGTACAGGTGAGACTGGAACCCATCACTCCTGCCTCAAAGCTGTACCAACACACACATTGGTACAGGTGAGACTGGAACCCGTCACTCCGGCCTCAAAGCTGTACCAACACACACATTGGTACAGGTGAGACTGGAACCCGTCACTCCGGCCTCAAAGCTGTACCAACACACACATTGGTACAGGTGAGACTGGAACCCATCACTCCGGCCTGAAAGCTGTACCAACACACACATTGGTACAGGTGAGACTGGAACCCATCACTCCGGCCTCAAAGCTGTACAAACACACATTGGTACAGGTGAGACTGGAACCCATCACTCCGGCCTCAACGCTGTACCAACACACACATTGGTACAGGTGAGACTGGAACCCGTCACTCCGGCCTCAAACCTGTACCAAGACACATTGGTACAGGTGAGACTGGAACCCATCACTCCGGCCTCAAAGCTGTACCAACACACACATTGGTACAGGTGAGACTGGAACCCATCACTCGGGCCTCAAAGCTGTACAAACACACACATTGGTACAGGTGAGACTGGAACCCATCACTCCGGCCTCAAAGCTGTACCAACACACACATTGGTACAGGTGAGACTGGAACCCATCACTCCGGCCTCAAAGCTGTACCAACACACACATTGGTACAGGTGAGACTGGAACCCATCACTCCTGCCTCAAAGCTGTACCAACACACACATTGGTACAGGTGAGACTGGAACCCATCACTCCGGCCACAAAGCTGTACAAACACAGACATTGGTACAGGTGAGACTGGAACCCGTCACTCAGGCCTCAAAGCTGTACAAACACACACATTGGTACAGGTGAGACTGGAACCCATCACTCCGGCCTCAAAGCTGTACCAACACACACATTGGTACAGGTGAGACTGGAACCCATCACTCCGGCCTCAAAGCTGTACCAACACACACATTGGTACAGGTGAGACTGGAACCAGTCACTCCGGCCTCAAAGCTGTACCAACACACACATTGGTACAGGTGAGACTGGAACCCATCACTCTGGCCTCAAAGCTGTACCAACACACACATTGGTACAGGTGCGACTGGAACCCGTCACTCCGGCCTCAAAGCTGTACCAACACACACATTGGTACAGGTGCGACTGGAACCCGTCACTCCGGCCTCAAAGCTGTACCAACACACACATTGGTACAGGTGCGACTGGAACCCATCACTCCGGCCTCAAAGCTGTACCAACACACACATTGGTACAGGTGCGACTGGAACCCGTCACTCCGGCCTAAAAGCTGTACCAACACACACATTGGTACAGGTGCGACTGGAACCCATCACTCCGGCCTCAAAGCTGTACCAACACACACATTGGTACAGGTGAGACTAGAACCCGTCACTCCCGCATTGACCCGCATTCGGATGTCGGGGCTTTCGCTCAGCACACCCCCGTACACTACCATCTGTTGACCTTGTAACCAATTTGCATAATTATGTAAATGAGCTGTAAGGTCAGAGCCGGGGAACAATGACTTATAGCTGTTCAGAGTACTGACTGACATCGTAGCTATTTACTGTGTGAATAATATTACTGTGCAGAAGAAGTAACACGTAGGGGAGACCCGGGCTAGTTTAGCCACTTTTCACTAGCTAGGAAGCCATGATACGTCTGATATAATAGGTACATGTCTCGGCTAAGACACTGGCATTATTTTACAGTTGTGGAGTTGCCCTGTTCAACACATAACCATATATATACTAATGATCTCAAAGTGACGTATAAGCCCAGTAGGGCTGGGTATGCATGGTGTACTGTTGTGTATTGTTGTTATGTAATGCATACTGTGTCACTATAATAAACAATCCATTCATTCATTCATTTATTCTCGCTGAAGCCGCCACGCAAAATATACAAGGCGAACGTGCCCCATCGCCCGGAGGGCGAACGTGCCCCATCGCCCGGAGGGCGAACGTGCCCCATCGCCCGGAGGGCGATCTTGCCCCACGAGCAATTTTAGTTTTGACTTCGTTTCAAACAAAACCTTAACTGATTACAGTGATGAACTAAAGATCACTAAATACGGGATTGCCTACTTTTGAATGATATATTTATATAATATGTCTTGTCTACACCGCCATTTCGTGCTGTTTTAAAGCGTGCCATCACCGTTAAGAAGATCTAAAAACGTTTCCAAGTAGCTTTATAAAAATTAAAGTAAACCATTGCGCTATTGCGCTAGTCGCATTTTTAAATGCAAGATTTGACACTGAATATACAGCATATGTCTACCTCAAACATACAGAGTAAATAGAACGCGAGCGTCTCTTTAAGAATATATGGTCTTGTACTTCTGATCACACCTTTATAAATTTTGCCTAAAAACTGCGGCAATACCCGACCGTATTTGCATTACGTAGTAAACAAAAACGTCACTCCAATGCTCGTATAGTGTTGAGTCTTATTTAACCGTGTATTTGGGTCTAGGTTAATTCTGCCAGAACTTTCACCTCTTCCTTTTCCCCTGATCACCGGTTCACACTATAGTAGTGCTTTCACCTCTTTATTTGCCCCTGATCACCTATTTCTAGTAGTACTGTCACATCTTCCTTTGCCCCTGATCGCCTATTCACATTTACCCAGAATGTTCACCTCTTCATTTGCTCCTGATCACCAATTCACCTTCTAATAGTACTATCACCTCTTCCTTTGCCCTTGATCGCCTATTCACATTTAGCCCGTACGTTCACCCCTCCATTTTCTCCTGATCACCTATTCACATTCTAGTAGTACTGTCACCTCCTTGTTTGCCTTTGGTCGCCTATTCATATTTACCCAGTACGTTTACCTCTTCATTTGCCCCTGATCACCTATTCACTTTCCATTAGTACGTTCACCTCTTCATTTGCTCCTGATCACATATTCACCTTCTATTAGTACTTTCACCTCTTCATTTGCTCCTGATCACTTATTCACCTTCTATTAGTACTGTCACCTCTTCCTGTGCCTCTGATCGCCTATTCACATTTAGCCCGTACGTTCACCCCTCCATATTTTCCTGATCACCTATTCACCTTCTAGTAGTACTGTCACCTCGTTGTTTGCTTTTGGTCGCCTATTCATATTTACCCAGAATGTTTACCTCTTCATTTGCCCCTGATCACCTATTCACTTTCTAGTAGTACTGTCACCTCTTCCTTTTCCCCTGATCGCCTATTCACATTTAGCCCGTACGTTCACCCCTCCATTTTCTCCTGATCACCTATTCACCTTCTAGTAGTACTGTCACCTCCTTGTTTGCCTTTGGTCGCCTATTCATATTTACCCAGTACGTTTACCTCTTCATTTGCCCCTGATCACCTATTCACTTTCTAGTAGTACTGTCACCTCTTCCTTTTCCCCTGATCGCCTATTCACATTTAGCCCGTACGTTCACCCCTCCATTTTCTCCTGATCACCTATTCATCTTCTAGTAGTACTGTCACCTCCTTGTTTGCCTCTGGTCGCCTATTCATATTTACCCAGTACGTTTACCTCTTCATTTGCCCCTGATCACCTATTCACTTTCCATTAGTACGTTCACCTCTTCATTTGCTCCTGATCACATATTCACCTTCTATTAGTACTTTCACCTCTTCATTTGCTCCTGATCACTTATTCACCTTCTATTAGTACTGTCACCTCTTCATTGCCTCTGATCGCCTATTCACATTTAGCCCGTACGTTCACCCCTCCATTTTCTCCTGATCACCTATTCACCTTCTAGTAGTACTGTCACCTCCTTGTTTGCCTTTGGTCGCCTATTCATATTTACCCAGTACGTTTACCTCTTCATTTGCCCCTGATCACCTATTCACTTTCTAGTAGTACTGTCACCTCTTCCTTTTCCCCTGATCGCCTATTCACATTTACCCAGTACGTTCACCTCTTCATTTGCTCCTGATCACATATTCACCTTCTATTAGTACTTTCACCTCTTCATTGGCTCCTGATCACTTATTCACCTTCTATTAGTACTTTCACCTCTTCGTTTGCCCCTGATCACCTATTCTCCTTCTAGTAGTACTTTCACCTCTTCATTTGCCCCTGATCACCTATTTACCTTCTATTGGTACTTTCGCCTTTTCGTTTGCCCATGATCACCTATTCTCCTTCTAGTAGTACTTTCACCTCTTCATTTGCCCCTGATCACCTATTCACCTTCTAGTATTATGTTCGCCTCTTCATTTGTCCCTGATCATCTATTCACCTTCTAGTAGTACTGTCACCTCTTCCTTTGCCCACAATCGCCTATTTACATTTAGCCAGCACGTTCACCTCTTCATTTGCTCCTGATCACATATTCACCTTCTAGTAGTAGTGTCACCTCTTCATTTGCCCCTGATCACCTATTCACCTTCTAGTGGTACTCTAACCTTTCTTTATTTGCCCCAGATCACCTATTCACCCTGTTGATCGTGGGTCATATGCTGTGTGCGTCTAGCCTTCATGTACCGTGACGGCAATACACTATATTTAAGTTCGCTGGTCTCTTTGATCGAGTTCGAGAAACATATTTCCTATTTATCTTCACCATAAATGTTGCCTGCGGTTCGGCGCTCGCAATACCGGTTGCGTTATATGTGCAGGCCTATTAAGTGATGACGTATTAAATTCTTCATGTGGGTGCGGTGCGGTCAAAGATTCGCTGTGTATCTCTGCTGCAGTCATGCTATTAAGGAGGAAGTCAACCTATGCTTTGTTTGTTACTAAATGAAAAATGCAATTAATCATTACAAAAACATAGTTAAATACTTATTTCCTCTAGCATGGAGGTAACAGATTTTTCCGCTACGAGAATGCGACAAATTGACGTGTGCATCATGTGGAGCGCATGAATGTTACGGGGCCTGCGAAATATACTTACTTCTCCCATTCTTGCAGCAGAAACACCTCACTCATTATTGCAGTAGAGGTAAAAAACATTTAATTCCCCCATTATTGTGGCATAGGTAATTAAGAAACACTTACCTCACTCATTCTTGTGGCAGAGGTAAGATCTACTTACCTCCCCATTATTGGGGCAGAGGTAAGGAACACTTACGTCCCTCATTCTTGTAACAGAGGCAAGATACACTTACCTCTCCTATTCTTGTAGCAGAGGTAAGCTACACTTACCTCGTCCATTTTTGTAGCAGAGATAAAAAAAATTTACCTCCCCCGTTATTGTGGTCGAGGTAAGAGGCACTTACCTCCCACATTCTTGCAGCACTGGTAAGAAACACTTACCTCCCACATTATTATAGCAGAGGTGTTCTTGTAGCTGAGATAAGATAAACTTACCTCCCTCATTATTGTGGTAGAGGTAAGAAACTTGCCTCACCAATTCTTGTGGCAGAGATAAGATATACTTACATCCCCCATTCTTGTAGCAGAGGTAAGAGACACTTACCTCTCCCATTCTTGTAGCAGAGATAAGAGGCCCTTACCTCCTCCATTCTTGTAGCAGACATAAGATGCACTTACCTCCCCCATTCTTGTAGCAGAGGTAAGAGACACTTACCTCCCCCATTCTTGTAGCAGAGGTAAGAGGCCCTTACCTCCCTCATTCTTCTAGTAGAGGTAAGAGACACTTACCTCCCCCATTCTTGTAGCAGAGGTAGGAGGCCCTTACTTCCCCCATTCTTGTAGTAGAAGTAAGATACACTTACCTCCTCCATTCTTGTAGCAGAGATACGGGAACCTCCAGACGTTTCCCAGACCGACGCTGAAGCCGATACAAGCCAGGAGAAAGTCGATCTTGTGATTCCAGGTCTCCCGCTTGGATGGGATTTCCGGAGCGCCCACCACCTCCACATCGTCCTCTATTTTACCCATTGCTCAGTCGATTAAGGTATCACACCACCTCTGTTAATCCAAGCAAGCGTTGTTGACAATATGCCTACGGCTTGAATTACATACGAAATGATCTGATATCGTAACTTTATCGAAGTAGCTCTCTGTCGCGTTGTATTGGAAAAAGGGGTTTCAACCCATGACGATCAGCGACACGACACTTAGGTCTAAGAGAGAGAAAACAAGGTGCGCCATCTATCCATATGCACGCTATGTAGGAGTCCCAGGGCTGGTTGTTTTCTTTGCCCTCGGTGGCCTAAGAGTCTCGACGCCCCGGCGCTGGTGTAGGCGCAAGCAGTCCCGGCGTGTGGCAGTGTAGGGGGGGTCAATGTGGTTCGGTCGGTATGCGGGCGACAGTTGTTGAACACTAAGATAGAAGTTGGTTGGTACCTGCCTCCATGCGGCGTGACGCCAACTATTGCTGCATCACCACCCATCAACATCAAGATCCTCCCTCTCGGCGTTTCTACCCCGCCCCCTCCCCTTCGCTCTCTCTCTCACTCTCTCTGTCTGTCATGTCGCCCTCCGTCTCATCACATTGGTTACCTTACCCTGCCCCCAGTCCGTCTCCTTTCAGATATACCCCCCTCATCCCCTACATCTATATACCTCTCTCTTTCTGTCCACCCTACACTCATCCCCCCCCCCTATCTCAAACTCTCCCTCTGTTCATCCACCTCTCAGGCTCTCTCTCCTGCACCCCACCCCTGTCTCTCTCTCACAACCACACCCCACACCCCGACATCCTCCACCACTCTCTCTCGTACAGCGGAGGTATCTAGGTAGACTCCCCCCACCTCCATCTCCCCCCATACACCACTCTATACCCCCCCCCCCTCTCTCTCTCTCTCTCTCTCTCTCTCTCTCTCTCTCTCTCTCTCTCTCTCTTGACGAACCAGGCCATTTCTTTGAAAGTTCACTGATGCTTGAAAATCGGTCGAGGCGTCACGGTGCGGAACTCTTGACCCTTGCAGCCGACAGTCTGTTCTGGTACTCACAATCTCGTCGGGTAGATCAGGTACTCACAGTCTGGTCAGATACTGTAGGTACTTGAATTGCAGGAGTTGCTACCTGCTGTCTAACTGTGCCAACCCTTTTGTCGTTTGGACTAGGTTGGTTGGTTATTCAGGACGCTTTAACCACTTTTGGTCATATCGCGTCAATGGGAGAAGGAAGGGAGAGTGGAGCCATGTCCCCGAGGGTAACCCCCTACTCTTTGCGAAGAAAGATATGGGATCTTTATCCTGCGACCACACAGACATTGCCACAGCAGGGCTCGAACCACCGACCCACATGCCGTTAAGCCCTCAGGTGACCAGAGCACTCAATGCGAGCGCTCTAGCCCACTGAGCTACCGGGCCGGCCCCGTTTGGACTCGGTTACTGATGCATGTATAGAAAGTAATCGATGTATGTATAAGCACCATGGGGCGAGTGCATTGGTCGTAAGCAGGCTTACCGAAAGGCCAGAGACTAAAAAACAAGTTCAAGGCCAAAAGCAACTGTTTTGTTTCCGGTGAGCCTTTTTAACCATATGGTTGCAAAACATCGATCCATACTACGGGCTAAGCTCCGCCCACGCTTGAGTCCTTTTTTTGTTAATCGTGAGTATGAAATTGATAATCACAGGTGAAGCTCGGTAGGAACAAGTATTCACGCCTGACACTGAGAAGACATGCTGCTTTGTTTGTCGGACTTGTTTGTCGGACATAACGCGCGTGGAAGACCTTTTCACACATGGTTGGATAAAAGAAACAGTGACGTCAGTGAATGATTGACAGTCTGGATCGGTCTATTACGGGTGGCGGAGTGTAAAACAAGAACGAGTTATTTCTGGAGTTATGCGAACGGAACACAAGCCTGAATGTTAATATGAGCCATGACATTAAGATCGCCGCTCATCAATATGTGAGTGAAGATCCAACAGTTATCCTGTCATTGAGATCGCCGTTCATCACTATGTGAGTGGTATCCTGTCGTTGAGATCGCCGCTCATCAATATGAGTGGAGATCCAACATACATCCTGTTATGGAGATCGCCGTTCATCACTGTGTGAGTGGAGATCCAACAGATATCCTGTCATTGAGATCGCCGCTCATCACTATGTGAGTGGTATCCTGTCGTTGAGATCGCCGCTCATCAATATGAGTGGAGATCCAACATACATCGTGTTATGGAGATCGCCGTTCATCACTGTGTGAGTGGAGATCCAACAGATATCCTGTCATTGAGATCGCCGTTCATCACTATGTGAGTGGAGATCCAACAGACATCCTGTCATTGAGATCGCCGCTCAAAACTATGTGAGTGGTATCCTGTCGTTGAGATCGCTGCTCATCAATATGAGTGGAGATCCAACATACATCCTGTTATGGAGATCGCCGTTCATCACTGTGTGAGTGGAGATCCAACAGATATCCTGTCATTGAGATCGCCGTTCATCACTATGTGAGTGGAGATCCAACAGACATCCTGTCATTGAGATCGCCGCTCAAAACTATGTGAGTGGTATCCTGTCGTTGAGATCGCCGCTCATCAATATGAGTGGAGATCCAACATACATCCTGTTATGGAGATCGCCGTTCATCATTGTGTGAGTGGAGATCCAACAGACATCCTGTCATTGAGATCGCCGCTCATCACTGTGTGAGTGGAGATCCAACAGATATCCTGTCATTGAGATCGCCGCTCATCACTGTGTGAGTGGAGATCCAACATACATCCTGTTATGGAGATCGCCGCTCATCACTATGCGAGTGAAAATTCAACAGATATCCTGTCGTGGAGATCGCCGCTCATCAATATGAGTGGAGATCCAACATACATTCTGTTATGGAGATCGCCGTTCATCACTGTGTGAGTGGAGATCCAACAGATATCCTGTCATTGAGATCGCCGCTCATCACTATGTGAGTGGTATCCTGTCGTTGAGATCGCCGCTCATCAATATGAGTGGAGATCCAACATACATCGTGTTATGGAGATCGCCGTTCATCACTGTGTGAGTGGAGATCCAACAGATATCCTGTCATTGAGATCGCCGCTCATCACTATGTGAGTGGTATCCTGTCGTTGAGATCGCCGCTCATCAATATGAGTGGAGATCCAACATACATCGTGTTATGGAGATCGCCGTTCATCACTGTGTGAGTGGAGATCCAACAGATATCCTGTCATTGAGATCGCCGTTCATCACTATTTGAGTGGAGATCCAACAGACATCCTGTCATTGAGATCGCCGCTCAAAACTATGTGAGTGGTATCCTGTCGTTGAGATCGCCGCTCATCAATATGAGTGGAGATCCAACATACATCCTGTTATGGAGATCGCCGTTCATCACTGTGTGAGTGGAGATCCAACAGATATCCTGTCATTGAGATCGCCGTTCATCACTATGTGAGTGGAGATCCAACAGACATCCTGTCATTGAGATCGCCGCTCAAAACTATGTGAGTGGTATCCTGTCGTTGAGATCGCCACTCATCAATATGAGTGGAGATCCAACATACATCCTGTTATGGAGATCGCCGTTCATCATTGTGTGAGTGGAGATCCAACAGATATTCTGTCATTGAGATCGCCGCTCATCACTATGTGAGTGGTATCCTGTCGTTGAGATCGCCGCTCATCAATATAAGTGGAGATCCAACAGACATCCTGTCATTGAGATCGCCGCTCATCACTGTGTGAGTGGAGATCCAACAGATATCCTGTCATTGAGATCGCCGCTCATCACTATGTGAGTGGTATCCTGTCGTTGAGATCGCCGCTCATCAATATGAGTGGAGATCCAACATGCATCGTGTTATGGAGATCGCCGTTCATCACTGTGTGAGTGGAGATCCAACAGATATCCTGTCATTGAGATCGCCGCTCATCACTATGTGAGTGGTATCCTGTCGTTGAGATCGCCGCTCATCAATATGAGTGGAGATCCAACATACATCGTGTTATGGAGATCGCCGTTCATCACTGTGTGAGTGGAGATCCAACAGATATCCTGTCATTGAGATCGCCGTTCATCACTATGTGAGTGGAGATCCAACAGACATCCTGTCATTGAGATCGCCGCTCAAAACTATGTGAGTGGTATCCTGTCGTTGAGATCGCCGCTCATCAATATGAGTGGAGATCCAACATACATCCTGTTATGGAGATCGCCGTTCATCACTGTGTGAGTGGAGATCCAACAGATATCCTGTCATTGAGATCGCCGTTCATCACTATGTGAGTGGAGATCCAACAGACATCCTGTCATTGAGATCGCCGCTCAAAACTATGTGAGTGGTATCCTGTCGTTGAGATCGCCGCTCATCAATATGAGTGGAGATCCAACATACATCCTGTTATGGAGATCGCCGTTCATCATTGTGTGAGTGGAGATCCAACAGACATCCTGTCATTGAGATCGCCGCTCATCACTGTGTGAGTGGAGATCCAACAGATATCCTGTCATTGAGATCGCCGCTCATCACTGTGTGAGTGGAGATCCAACATACATCCGGTTATGGAGATCGCCGCTCATCACTATGCGAGTGAAAATTCAACAGATATCCTGTCATTGAGATCGCCGCTCATCACTATGTGAGTGAACTTTGGAAGCATGTGACGGCAGGGGTTCCAACCAATTAGCAAAGGGGAGGGGGGTGTCACTCCAAAAATGACAACCGGTACTTTTTATTCCAATTTTCTAAGTTTGACTTTGAACAACATTGCATTCTTCGCAATGATCTCGATTTGAAAGACGTTGGGCATCGTTGCGAAACGTATTCACTTGCGTTATATAACAACAGCGATCCCCCGAATAGTGATGAGCGGCGATCTCAATGACAGGATAAAAGTGTATCTTAGATTTTAAGGGGGGGGGGCGGGGGGGGCGCCCTTGGACAGTCATCCTCTCATGTAGCAAACCTCGCCCTGCTCGCGATCAAACTTGTTGTACAAACGAACGCCCTGTTCACGAACGAACGTATTGTACTTCAAACACACGCTCTTCTCGCAAATGGAACTTCTACTTCTCGAAAAGTACTCAGTGCTGACAAAACCGACATCCACACATCTATGACGCTGTAGATGAACCGTTACCCTAACCCCCCGTGGCCCTTTTTCGCGCGGCCCAAACGGCCGGTGCGTTATTCGAGTCCCTCCTGTGCAAATATGCCTGTATAGACTCGAGATCCCGGGTCTTTTGTCGTGTAGAGTAGTGAGTTATTACCCCCATAAACACGGCTCCTGTCTGCCTGGTCCCTTTCCATTGTCGTGATATGGTCTACAGAGGTTAAACCGTCCTACCGTTTAGTCTGCGATGGAGGTGGCACCATGCAGAAACCTCTTCGAACGGACACCGTTCCTCGTCATCCAATCTCCGCAGCGCCCTCTCACAAGAATGAAGCGCGCATGAATGGGTTTTTCCACATTGGCATTTAAAGCCACGTTTGTGCATGCTTAGACCGCATCAAAGAAGTTTCCTTCACGTTTCTCACATATATTTAATATTATCAAAATATATATTGTTGCGGGTTCGAATCATAACGCCGGAGAGAGGGTAATGGGGTGCAAATAGAACGCCAATGTATATTGTATGTCGTTAATTACGAAGCATTTATACATTCACGAGGTAAACAGCCATATTGTAGCAGGCTTTCAGATATCCCGTAACTCTTAACGACCGAGTAGCAAGCCGCCAGACTTCTTGTAACAGGCTACAAGTGATCTCGCAGCGAGCTGTGAGAAGTTATCTAGCCAGCTCTCAGCGGTCACCGAGCCAGCTGTGAGCGACCCCTTGTCCAGCAGATCCTTCACAACCCCACGTGGTTACAGCACACAGGACACGGCGAATGCGACATTCTGAGCCCCGTGACACACGCCATGCAAAGCGCGGGTAGATAAGACATATATCAACAAATTGATAAAAGACGAGGATTAAACCACAGACACTTTGTACAACAAATCCGCTCTTCGATAAGGGCATTTACCTCAATTTGGAACGAAAATACTCTCCATTATTATATATTATTATTATTAAATTATGGCGTAGACTTATTGCTGAGTTGAAGGAAAGTTTATCAATTGATAATTCCCACGCTTGGCTGCCGCATCGAACAAGGCCAAAAGGCCTCATGGGTAGTAATATCAGACTCGTGAAACAAGCGCCCAGCTCCGGATACCGCCGTGGTTCGAACCAGGCACACCTGTCCGGGCTACTGACTGGGCCTTACGTTTGCCTTTCGGGGTTGTGCAATAGGTCGGGAATATTCCTGTGTTTAGACAGGCGATTCTGGGACCAACAGCGTCGACCGCTCCCTCTATATATATATACAAAGCTCACACCACACACGCCTATGCCAGGGGCACCTACGTACGTTAACACAGAGGGAACATCTTCAGCGCAGGCTTAATACAGCGTGTCAATAAAAGAGTCGTAGCGTGACATTCAATCAGAAGAATTCTTTTTCTTCCTTTTTTTTTGGTCGCGAACTTTACGTGATATTGAGAGCATGACAGAGACCTTGAGAGATTTTGCTCGGCATTCATTCTCCTGTCATTGAAAGGAGGGGGTGGGGTGTGGGGAGGGATGAGAATGGGTGGGGGGGGAGGGGAGGGTGTGGGGTGTGGGGAGGGATGAGGATGGGTGGGGGGGGGACAAGGAATCCAGGCTTTCATTCAAACTCGGCTAAAATGAGCTGAATGAACCTTCTTTCCTTAACGCATGGGTCCTGATGTAGCCTTAATGAGCGCCCCCCCCCCCCCCTCCCCACCTTCCCTCCTCCCCACTCCCGTGCTTTATCATGAACATCAGAGGGCATCAAACCTCGTATGAATCTCATTTCTATTTTATACTTTATATTGACGAATGGTTTCTTTTAGGTCACAGCTGCTCAAAAAAAGCGGTTTATGTTCTTTTTTAGAGACATTTTCGTTTTCGGACTAAACCCAAATGAATGCGACAGTCGGGGACGACACTATGTGGCTAATAATATCGCTGGCTGACTGCCAATATCTCCATCTTGCTATCCATATCGCCAGGTTGCCGTCAATATCGCCAGTTTGCCGTCAATATCGTCATCTTTCTGGCAATATCGCTAATATGCTGTCCGTATATTGCTAGCTTGCTATCAATAGCTCTACATTTCAGTCAATATCGCTGGCTTGCTATTAATAATCAATTTTGGCAAAATTGATATTCCCCTCACCTAACTTCCCTTTTCTTGTCATGGTGTTGGACAAACCATATTGCCAGTCATTGCCTGTCGTCAGGTATATATAATCCAACCCCGCTCTGTTATGGTCATGTAACTATATAAAGTTCTACTTTATAGTACTAAATGTTTGTATTATTTATAATTCAATTCTTATGTTATATATATTTAAAGTAAAGTGCTCAGTATTTTACATATATATACAGGAAGTGCACAATATAGCCGTGCATATAACGTATGTCTTTACCTTGGCGACGTGCATCACGTAGGGTGGGGGGGGGGGTAATTATGTAGCGTCATTACACTCGCATTTAATAAGGATCTTGGGCATGAAGAGGGAGATGGGGAGAGGGGGACGGGGAAGGGGAGGGCGGCAGGGGGAAGGGGGCGATTTGGCAAAACAAAGTTAGTTTCTCGGCCGCGTCCCATACAAAATCTAACGCTGCGTCTTTTTTTCCGCTATGTAGCTTAGCCACGCTCGACTCTCCGCCATGTACATAACACAGGGAATAAGGCATCCATTCCTTAGCGGCGTGAAATTGCAACCACAAAGCGGAATATGGCTTACAACCAACGGAGCTCGGATGTTTGTATAAACCGAGTAAATGCGGTTCCTGGGTAGGATTCTGCAGGGTTAGATGTTGAAACATACGGGATGGGAATGGAGGAAGTCGACACTGTTGGGGCGACAGACGCATACGAGTAACGCAAGGTGTCACTATAAAGTCAAATATATTAACCTGAGGGTAAAACTGAATCTCGAGTGGGCCTACATTATGGATAATATATATATATTATATATACAGCAAGATGACTTGAGCCTCTTGCTTTACACGTGTCTGCCATTAACACACTACGAGTAAATTCATTCAAGCAGACTACGTTATATCAAAATATATACAAAAGGTAACATTGTGCAATGTTTGTACAAGTTTAGTATTTACATCCCTAAGTGCCGTGTGCGGTGCAAGAAATATGAACCTCCTAATGTACAGTCACAGCGACTTCTCCACGCTATAGTACGGTAATACAGTCACAGCGACTTCTCCACGCTATATTACAGTAATACACAGTCATAGCGACTTCTCCACGCTACATTACGGTAATACACAGTCATAGCGACTTCTCCACGCTATATTACGGTAATACACAGTAATAGCGACTTGTCCACGCTATAGTACGGTAATACAGTCATAGCGACTTCTCCACGCTATAGTACGGTAATACACAGTCATAGTAACTTCCCCACGGTATTTTACCATAATACACAGTCATAGCGACTTCTCCACGCTATATTACGATAATACACAGTCATAGCGACTTCTCCACGTTATTGTACGGTAATCCACAGTCATAGCGACTTCTCCACGGCATAGTACGGTAATACAGTCATAGCGACTTCTCCACGCTATAGTACGGTAATACATAATCATAGCGATTTCCCTACGCTTTAGAATAGTCATAGCAATTTCTCCACGTCACAGTACGGTAATACACAGTCGCAGTGACTATTCCACGCGATAGTACGGTAATGACTCACTTGTGGTTCAACACAACGCATGACAGGCAAGCTTAACACACGCTAAAACGCTACTAGTCTGAAGTACAGCGATCGATCACATTATGCGTTTTATGTGCAAACACTACTTAGAACAGATATCTACATGCAGTCTCAACGTGACGCCATCTCGCGGTAACTTCAACTCACCCGTTTGACAAACAGAGTAAAGCATGCATGTGCGCCATGCATTAAATACGGTAATATTATCTGTCCCTCGCTGTAGCCATAATAAAACACACAGAGAAGGAGAAGATATCTCGCAGTTATTAAATCACATATGTTCACGGGTTTGCGCAGTATTGACATTCGACCCACAATGCGAGCGCCGATGCGATTGGAGAGGGTACAGGCAACTCTGGTCACCTCAAGAGTTGGGCTTCTGGTTAAGGTAAGCCTTAAAGTCATGATAATCGCTGAGAGGGTCCCCCACCCAGACACATAACTGACATATATGAAGAGATACCCTGCATATAACATACGCGTATAAATATCTGTATAAGCCATCGCCAGAAACTGGTATTTACCTAATTTAGTGAAAGTCATCGGGTATTGTTCTTAATGGATACAAACATGAGCTCCCGCACCTTCCTCTCAACCACCACTCTCGCTCCCAAGCTTTCTAACAAACCTTGCCCCCCCACCCCCTCTCCCTGATCTGCCCTGAGCGTCATGCAGTGGATAACCAAGTACGCCACGGTAGCCCTCCATGACCTATAGTATTCACATTGCACAGGCGGAGTTCATATTCTGACTATCTGGGATCGAAGCCGAGCCCATCCAGGGGCCGTATTCATAATCCTCTCTAAGGTACGCACGAAAAGTGAATTTTCATCTCAGCCCCACCAGCTTTTTGTGATGGTACTCATGATTACGAAATCCTCTTTAATATAACTTTAGCAGTTTCTCAATTAATAAAATCCACTTCTTGGGTGACTGCTTATGTATTTTGAACCCGCTGATTGATCGACAAATCTTCCACTTAGCTCTAAGTCTAGTGGCGTAGCGTAAGTGGCGATTATGAATACGGCCCCAGAACCACACACACTTTTAACGTATATACGGACTAGTTTACATCAGCTCTGTATCATGGCTAGTATTGCACGAGCTACCCGTCTGCTAGTTACAGGTGGGTAGGACATATCAGTCACTATGAGAGTAAATAGACTGTGGAAGCCTCAAGCCCTAATACTGCTGGGTACCAGTATGGCGGTAATACATATGGCACCTCTTGTGACGTTAAAACCAACGTTAATTAAGTCGCGCGTGACAAGACCACAATAGCGAGATTTGATGCCACATGCTGCGATAGGCTACTCACGTTGAGACCTCGCGTGACGTCGAAGTGAATTTGAACATGGATTATGCAGCTGACAAATAGTTCTTTAACGACGCCCTATCGCAAACGGTATGACAGTTACGAAACCATACCACCAACACGATGGCAATCAAGTCAAGTACTTATAAGTTACCTGTACAAGTAATGAACATTACATATCCCAAGACAATAAGCGAAACATAAGCACCAGTATGACCTATATAGTTGATTCATCAAGAGCGACATGCGAACTTAAATCATCTTGGGTGACCTTTAATTATACTTGACTTTCATACTAAGTGACCTGTGTACTTGGATCATCAGAGGTGACCTTTGTATTTTAATCATCATTGGTGACCTTTCTACTTGATTCCTTACCATGCCATTGTATTTGATGAATGCATACGTGGTCAGTTCACATGATGTACGTTGGTTTGAATATGACATTAACACAGTATATTCTGTCCTCAGATACATCATATGCATTATATATAACCATATATGAACAAAACAAAGCTTATTTGGCAACAACGATAATCTCGTGAGATTGCATCGAATCATGTGGTTGTCAAGTCACGTGATCGCCTGCCACCATGGCATTGCACCTAGTCCTAGGTAAAAACACCTTTAACGAGGGTTTCCATCGTGAGGACTGCCATACGTGTCAATGCACCCTACTAGTACAACCATGTTTGCAGTGGCTATCCGAACAATACAGCTGCCTACAACCAGGATGCTGTTTGTCAGATTTTCACACATTTTGCTCACCTTGCCAAGTATATCTTACAAGTCCACTGCGCATATTGTTTGATTTTATAAGTCATCAGAGAAAACTATGAAGAATGTTTACCTTAGTATATCAAACCTCATTTAACGCAGCGCTGTCTACATGTTGATGGCATATTACAAAAGGCATATTCGTGAAGAACAGCATATAGCCTGCCAGTCGCTATGTATGTTTATCCGCTATCTTCTTCGACCAATATCGGATGTGAGGTCACGACAACGTGTTTAGGTTCTTTCGGAAGGATAACCTCCATCATGCGACCAGTTAGCGGGACAACGAGCACGTTATGATTTTGGAACACTGCTCGCTATGAAGGGATGCCAACTCTAAAAGTCGCGGTGGAAAGTCAATGGTAGCCGTGCCAACGGGTTGACACTATAATTCTTACTATAGTTACTGAATCACATTACCTCAGAAATGGCCCCATCATGCAGCATCAGCGCCACAAGGTTGGGGCTACATCAGAAATACAGGCACAACTCTAGACACTGTTTGGCACATATGTACATTGATGAAAGAAATGAGATCCTATCAAATTAAACAACACATGCTTGGAGCAAACTTGAATATCGAATATCGGTCATAAAAGTTGATATTACAGTTGAAGGGGCAAGAAGATGTCGGAGCCGACAAGAACCCCACTCCCTGCTCACTTCGAGTATATATTAAACGCTGGTCACGTGCATGGTATAGGGTAACCCAACGCGCCACGCCGACACTCCCAACATTCTGGCGTAAAAAAAACTTAGAGACTGCACCAGGAACATGTATAAGTCCAGTGGCGTTGAACACAACTCCATCGCATCAAACGAGTTAACTATAAAAAAAAGTCGGTTGTTCGCATTCAATGTAGATTTATCCCTTCTGCCACCGATACAAAACACACGTAGTTTTATAGCCTAGCGGAACGCGTTTATGATTTACAAGATATTAATAGCAGTAGCCTTGGGTTAATACATCGACAACCAAGTGACTGACAGGTGGCGATAGGTAGATATGTACCTATACATATAGATATATAGGTAGGTATCGGGATGCCAGTTCTGACGGGAACCACCCTACCAGTGACTGTTGGTACGCCGTTCTCAGCATGCGACCGCCCTTAACATGAAGCCTTAAACATTTAACATTTTACCTCAGAGTAAACTGTTCTCGATTCAGGATGACACCTACATCTTATCCATGCACACCCACTGAAGTCAGACACGGAGATTGAACAAGCCGACCAGGCGGTACTAAACTCCTGGAAGTACACAATGACAGACATCTTAATAACCGGTATATTCCTAGCACTGCTGCCGCCGTGAAACATCTATCATAACGCAGGCGACCTACACATGAGTATTGGTCATAACGCCCTCCCCCCCCCCCTTTATTGTAGCATGCCTTATGCATTTACTATAACAAACTACATTCTGACATAATATGCATGTGATATTAAACTCATCACACATAATAGTCAGTCACTCAGTTGTCAGTCACCCTCAATAATCCACAACCCCACACACGTCCTTCTCTTCCCTCGCCGCCCCCAACCCTCCCGCGGCTGCCGCCCTACATCCTGACGGTCATCATAACGTCGCCCTCCTTGACCTCGGGGTCGTACACCACTTGGTAGGGGGGTGGCGGAGTGTCGGCTCCGTTGGCCTCGTAGCCGCCGGCGACGTAGCCCCTGTCCTGGGGGCGCAGCTGGTGAGGCTTGAGGTCCTCGGGTCGGAACAGGTCCCGCATCGGCTGTAGGGACAGACAGACAGACAGCGAGAGTGAAAGCTCGTTGTTAGAACGAGAGAGTGAGAGCGTGAGAACGAGAGAGTGAGAACGAGAGAACGAGAGAGTGAGAGCGTGAGAACGAGAGAGTGAGAGCGTGAGAACGAGAGAGTGAGAGCGTGAGAACGAGAGAGTGAGAGCGTGAGAACGAGAGTGAGAGAGCGTGAGAACGAGAGTGAGAGCGTGAGAACGAGAGAGTGAGAGCGTGAGAACGAGAGTGAGAGAGTGAGAACGAGAGAGTGAGAGCGTGAGAACGAGAGTGAGAGCGTGAGAACGAGAGAGTGAGAGCGTGAGAACGAGAGAGTGAGAGCGTGAGAACGAGAGAGTGAGAGCGTGAGAACGAGAGAGTGAGAACGTGAGAACGAGAGAGTGAGAGCGTGAGAACGAGAGAGAGCGTGAGAACGAGAGAGTGAGCGTGAGAATGAGAGAGTGAAGAGCGTGAGAACGAGAGAGTGAGAGCGTGAGAACGAGAGTGAGAGCGTGAGAACGAGAGTGAGAGCGTGAGAACGAGAGAGTGAGAGTGTGAGAACGAGAGAGTGAGAGCGTAAGAACGAGAGAGTGAGAGCGTGAGAACGAGAGAGTGAGCGTGAGAACGAGAGTGAGAGAGCGTGAGAACGAGAGAGTAAGAGCAGGAGAACGAGAGAGTGAGAGCGTGAGAACGAGAGTGTGAGAGCGTGAGAACAAGAGAGTGAGAGCGTGAGAACGAGAGAGTGAGAGCGTGATGAAATTAGAACACAAAAGGCTTCAACGGAAGCGCACGAGCAAATATTTCAGATACATGTATATACATTTCACGGTCATTGGGTACTGTTTTTATTCGATCTCATCCATCAACACTTATCTTTAGAAGTAACCGCGTATGTTTAACAGAAAAAAAGGTCTCACCTTTCCAGCTCTGGCGTACTGGATGATCTTGTAGATGGCGTAGAAGGGGATCCAGAGGGCAGACACCACGGCCAGGGACCAGCCGATCCCGACAGCCCACTGCGGGTAGTGGTAGATCCCGGTGGGACGCCGGTAGTCCAGCTCAGAGTAGTCGATCGTGCTCATGATGAAGATAGCCTGCAACGGTGAGCACGAGGCGATCAGCACGAGGCGGTGAGGACGAGGCGGTGAGCGTCAGGCGATCAGCACGAGGCGGTGAGAACGAGGCGGTGAGGACGAGGCGGTGAGGACGAGGCGGTGAGCACGAGGCGGAGAGCACGAGGCGGTGAGCACGAGGCGGTTAGCACGAGGCAGTGAGCACAGGGCGGTGAGCTCGAGGCGGGGAGCACGAGGCGGTGAGCGCGAGGCGGTGAGCGCGAGGCGGTGAGCACGAGGCGGTGAGCACGAGACGGTGAGCACAGGGCGGTGAGCTCGAGGCGGGGAGCACAAGGCGGTGAGCGCGAGGCGGTAAGCACGAGGCGGTGAGCACGAGACGGTGAGCACAGGGCGGTGAGCACAGGGCGATGAGCACAGGGCGGTGAGCATAAGGCGGTGAGCACGAGGCGGTGAGCACGAGGCGGGGAGTGAGCACGAGGCAGTGAGCACAGGGCGGTGAGCTCGAGGCGGGGAGCACGAGGCGGTGAGCGCGAGGCGGTGAGCACGAGGCGGTGAGCACGAGACGGTGAGCACAGGACGGTGAGCACAGGGCGGTGAGCACAGGGCGGTGAGCATAAGGCGGTGAGCACGAGGCGGTGAGCACAAGGCGGTGAGCACAAGGCGGTGAGCACGAGGCGGTGAGCACGAGGCGGTGAGCACGAGGCGGTGAGCACGAGGCGAGGAGTGAGCATGAAGCGGTGAGCACGAGGCGGTGAGCACAAGGCGGTGAGCACGAGGCGGTGAGGACGAGGCGGTGAGGACAAGGCGGTGAGCACAGGGCGATGAGCACGAGGCGGTGAGCACGAGGCGGTGAGGACGAGGCGGTGAGGACCAGGCGCTGAGGACGAGGCGCTGAGAACAGGGCGCCGCTGAGCACAGGGCGCTGAGCACGAGGAGGGGAGTGAGCATGAGGCGGTGAGGACGAGATGCTGAGCACAATTAAGGCGCTGAGCACAGGGCGGTGAGCACAAGGCGCTGAGCACAGGGTGGTGAGCATAAGGCGCTCAGCACAAGGCAATAACAACAGAGTGGAAACAGGAATTTGTCCAGGGAGGGGGGAGGGGGGTGGGGGGTTTCTAGGGCTTTCCAGCTGTAAACTGATATTCTACTACATATAGCATCAACATTCGCAGGTTATAAGGAATTAAAAATTCACCTTAGGCCGATAAAGACCACACCGGGTTACATTCTTTATGGTCTCCTTTTCAAGTATTGTAAAATATTTTCTTCGGTAGAGTGAAAGGCGCTTACTATGTTGCAATATACACCATCGATTTTACAGAGATAAATAAATCAGTGGAGTAGCGGGTACTCACCAAACAAAAGACGGGCGAACAAAACACCCAGTTAATCTTCATGTAGGGGTTCAGTCGATACCCGAACATCATCTCAATGTTGTCATAGAAACGGTCCACTCCTATGCAACAAACAGAAAAACAATATAATAGTTAGTAAATCTGGGACGCAACAAAGCATTTTTAGTGGTAACAAAACATATTGCCATAAAAGTGACAGAAATTTAATTGTATCATGGTGACTGCAAAAGAGATTATATAGCACATGACATGACCGTAACAAACGTGACTGTAGAAAAGGTATTGCAATAAAGATTAGTGCACCAAGAGGGTTGATAGCAAAAGTAATCACGAGCTTAGCATTTTCATTGCAATAATGTGAGCGTCTTCAACAGACATTTCACATGATTTAAGTTAATAAAGTTACCGAAGTTAGACGCACATTCTGTATTTACATATCGCCACTTCCCGTATATCTTTAGGTATGATATCAAAATATTTCTTAACTCCGTATGAAATGCTTACCACGTGACCCACTTACCGTAGATCCATGCGATCGCCACAATCTCGAAGAAGGCAACCAGTAAGACAATTTTGCTGCCGGAGTAGTAGTCAAAGAGCTGGAAGACGTACATTCCGCCCTGCAACAACACACAACCTGGTGACGTCAGACACACAAACAATGACCTCACCTTCATCGTTGGTCACCATGGATACCAACAGTAGTAGAACGTCATATCGCCATCGGTAACCAAGGAGTCTGAGCGAAACGCACGAAAC
This sequence comes from Arenicola marina, assembly GCA_964019135.1. NCBI lineage: Eukaryota > Metazoa > Annelida > Polychaeta > Arenicolidae > Arenicola > Arenicola marina. The sequence continues at coordinate 2,787,723 of OZ025260.1, read as the reverse complement.
CTCTATACTCTGGCATCCGTTACCATGGAGTCCAACAGGGGGATTTATGGCGTCACTTACATCGTAACCGGTAACAAACGAGTCCGGCCAGGAAGCGCAAGACGTCTATTAAAGTGTTACTATGGAGTCCGCCGGGGATCTCTTTGACGTCATTTATCGTCATCAATAACCATGGAGTCCGACAGGAACCTTTATAACGACATTTATCGTCATCGGTAACCATGGAGTCCGACAGGAACCTTTATAACGACATTTATCGTCATCGGTAACCATATGAGTCCGAAAGGGACCTTTATGACGTCATTTACATCGTTAACGTTAACCATGGTGTCCGACAGGACCTTTATGACGTCACTTATCGTCATGGGTACTCATGGAGTTTGAATAATTAATATGTGACCTACATTTGTGACCATGGAGAGTCCGACTAGGAACTGGATGACGCAGAGTATTGCTATGAATCCCTCTCTGATGTACTTCCGCCGCAGTGTGGGCCAGGCGTCCAGGAAGGACGTGGCCAGGCCCTCCACCCCCACAAACTGGAGGAAAACAAATAGAAAGGCTTGCTTATCCGATGTTGTGTTGCACTGCTTCCATACTAGCTGGATTGAAGAATAGCTGTCATTTGCTAATTACTTGCTTTCGTCTGTTATAGTTATATATGTGTCATCCTGCTTGGACGTAGGCAATATGTTACAGTTACAGTGATCATGCTCGTTGGCATCCAATTCACCTTCTATATACATATAAGACTTAACAAATTAGACTTAAAATTCATCTGACATAACACCATCACACACACAACCTACTAACGTTAAATAGACTTATATAGGCTCTAAATGACGCGAGGTGTGATTTCCAAGGGGTGGAAGTTATCTGTGCGTACATGATACAAAATAGTATGTTAATGCCCATGGAGTGGTGTGAGGGTGAAGGGGTAGGGCGTGGGGGTGGGGGTAGGGGTGGGGGTGTGGGGGTTACTCGGAGACTCACCTGGCTGTCGAGGCCCAGTAAGATCACCATGAAGAAGAAGAGGGCTGACCAGAGCGGGGCGATAGGCATGGCAGCCACAGCTTTTGGGTACACGACGAAGGCCAGACCGGGACCTGTGGGTGGGGAGAGGGAGAGGTCGTTACCACCCGTTACTGGGGCAACTAACTTTACGTCAATGAAGAACAACAACTGCAACCGGAAACAAAATGATTATGCCGACTTACGACTCCATGTCCACTGTGGTGTTCTGGATCCTGACCCCCCCCCCCCCATCATCCTTACTGGACTCGGCCACGATGTCTACTGTGGTGTACTGTGGTGTACCTCCCCCCCCCCCTGCCTCCCCACCCTCGTCCTTACCGGACTCAGCAACCATGTTCACTGTGGCGTTCTGGTTCCTAAATGCCATCCTCCACCCCCCCACCCCCCCTCCGGCCTCCTCACCGCCGTCCTTACCGGACTCTGCCATCATGTCCACCGTGGCGTTCTGGATCCCGAGCCCCCCCCCCCCCCTACCGGATTCTTCCACCATGTCTACTGTAGCGTTTTGGATCCTGAGCTCCCCCCCCCCCTCCCCCATTCTTACCGGAATGACCCACCATGTTCACTGTGGCGTCCTGGATCCTGAGGCCCCCCTCCACCCCCCCCCGCCCCCCACCGGCCTCCTTACCGCCGTCCTTACCGGACTGACCCACCATGTCCACTGTGGCGATCTGGATCCTGCCTCATCCCACCCCCGCCTCCCCACCCCCATCCTTGGAGGACTCAGCCACCATGTCCACTGTGGCGGTCTGGATCCTGAGCCCCCCCACCCCCGCCTCCCCACCCCCATCCTTAGAGGACTCAGCCACCATGTCCACTGTGGCGGTCTGGATCCTGCCTCATCCCACCCCCGCCTCCCCACCCCCATCCTTACCGGATTCTGCCACCATGTCCACTGTGGTGTTCTGGAGCTTGGCCATGTACCCCAGGACACTGAAGATGAGGAAGCCAGCAAAGAGGCTGGTTCCGCTGTTGGTCAGGGAGAACACGATGGCGTCCCTACAACAGTCAGGGCACCAGGTCAATGGAGAGGATGATGAAGCATTTCGTGAAGGGGACAATTCAGGGTACAGCTCCAATAATAATAATAATAAAGCCAGTAAAGAAATAATTCACATTACTCAACAATATCCTTATTGTTCCTTAAATTCTCAGGCCGAAAAGAGAGGAAAGAACAGTATCAAATTGATAATAAATGTATTACGTAAAAACTATTTTAATAAAATCGCTATACATATATATATGGCTTATTGTCGGTGCTCACCAATGTACAATCAGTTGTCGTCCAAGTAGCATGTAATACATGAGTATGAGCTCTTAGTTAAGCACACCCCAGACTGGGTCACAATTTCCTTCTATGTCCTTTACACCTCAAACTATACGGCACACGTTTTGGGAGCTCTGCTCTATAGCTAACGCCATGACAACAAATGATGCGGCAGCACAAAGATTACAGAGTGAGATGCACTGCCTAAAAAATCCGCCTATGTACCTGCGTGATGAGGGTTGCTATGGAAACCTGGTGCTCAATCCCGTTCCTCTAACCTGTATGAGTTGTGATGCCACGTGTTGTAGCTGCCAAGGGCTGTGAGGCCGCCCAGACTGATGGCATACGAGAAGAAGATCTGGGTGCCAGCGTCCACCCACACCTAGACGGAAGTGAAAACAAGTTACACATATTAGGATAAATTAGGCCCACTTGTCATCGCTTTACGGACTCAGCTTTTGTGATTAGAACGATGTTTTTATTCTAAAGGTCCCATATTACATTTAATTGGATATTCACTATTAATTAAAGTCTTGGCAAGACACAGTTTGGATAGTAACCGATTATCATGTGAAAAATAAAGCGTATGTCATGATCAATTACACCAACAAAATAAAGCAATGCCTGCTATCAATTATACCTATACCTAATATCATTTGGAAACCTACACTAATATATAGAATCACATATAGAATCATATATAATGCGTTACTTACATCAAGATGCATAAGCCGCTCGAAGTCTGGAATGACATAATAAAGGATCCCTTCCTTGGCGCCGTCCAGCGTGCAGCCCCGGATCAGCAGGACAGTCATGAGGACGTACGGGGCTGTGGCCGTGAAGTACACCACCTGTAGCCATGACGACGATGATAGCTTTAATCAATAATCTTTGTTAATTAATAATCCCAATAATCAAAAACAATGTTCAACGACAGGGGTGGATCTACGGGGGGGGGAAAGGGGGGGGGGGGCAATTTGCAAACCCCTCCCCCTTGGGCGCTTGAGCATACTCGGTACAAGTCGGGTTCTCCGAGCACACACCCCCCCCCCCCCCACACGCCCCCGGTCGCACGTTTTCAGCAAACCCCCCTTTACAAATTTCTAGATAATATTCTACGCTATCTTGGAAAAAGCATGACTGGCGAAGAGTTTTGGTAAATATTTTGTTATTTTTTGCTTTGCTATGGATATGAGTACCATATTCCCAGGTTATTGTCTAGGCATGTACAAAATTAATGAGCTAGTTTAAATTACATCCAGAAGACCTAACTTTTCCTTTACATACATACAATATCGTATGTGTAACTTCGACAGAATATATGGTCGTGCGAGGATGCCATCTTGACATTTCGCAAAAACAGAAATAACACCAAGAATGCATGGCACATGCAGTGGCGCCGTCACAGTGGAATAATTTGAACTAGGACTTGCGAAGGCGTCTATGATCGATATGGCTGTACAGTTCTCGCGGGTTCTCATTCCGGTTTAGGTCTTTTGGGGACCACCAAAAAAACACGTGCTCTTAGAACGAGTGCGCATCACGCTGGTGCCTTGCTGCAACTGCGTGACGCGCACTCATTTTAGTCAACGTTTGAGTGTTGGGAACCGGCCGGCTGCGCGGTTTGTGCGTAAAGAATCGAGTGGGTGTGAAACTATTTTTTGTTTACTTTGGTCCAGGCACTGTTAACTACAAAGTCATAATATAGTTAAAGACAAGACATTTATCTCTCCATAATGCATGTGGTCCGTCCGATGAGACCGTTGGAAGCGTTGTATTTTGAGCCAAATCATCGATGTTTACAATTCTACGACAAACGAAGCACCATTGTCCTCATCTGCTCAGTCCATATAAGGAGCGTTGTTACGTAACCATAGATACCGCGCGCAGACACGCGCGTCATGATGATTATTACGTCATACGACATAGAAAACCCCGCGCAGCAGATCAGATTGCCTGACGCTGACAATCACTCATGAGACAACCGCATTCTGGTTTATCAACTGCCTAAACGCTCATACATTACATAAATCTACTCGGATGGTTATAATTCGGATATGCACAGAACTTCAGTGGTTAGTTGTGCTTCCAAGGACAGCTTTAGCCGATCTTGTGTGTGAGGCGAGTGAAGGCAAACAACCGGAAGGCAGGCAGCACGTACAGGCCGTTGTTGCTAGGCATTGACGTAGAGCATAGGTATCCCTGTCTCGTGGGGTCTCGATAAGATCCCGAAGTGACTGTACAGCCCTATTGTCCAGGACGACAGCAGCCGTCTAAGCGGACGGACGGAGCGCCACCTAGCGAATGCGAGCTGCAGGGTCACGTTCGGTCTTGAGACAACGAAGCACGTACGTTAATGTGGGAATTATAGATCTACAGGGCGATCGAACGTCGCTGAGAGACAACTGAAGAAGCTGACCTTGCCCGAAGACTTGACTCCCTTGCAGATGCAGAGGTAGACGACGACCCAGGCGAGGAGGAGACAGAGGGCCATGTCCCACTTGATGCCGCCCGGCTGGTCAATGCCGTCAGAGATGGCCAGCACCTTGCGTCTGCAGCAGCGAGACACAACACACGGCAGTTAGCACTACAGCCTCAGGTGTATTCAGTTAGATATGAAGTGTTGGTGAAGGCTAAACGGCGCTTAAGAACCCGTCCTGCACGAGGAACAATATAAATGCCTATAATGTATTAATTTATAAATGCCTACAATGTATTAATTTATAAATGCCTATAATGCATTAATTTATAAATGCCTACAATGTATTAATTTATAAATGCCTATAATGTATTAATTTATAAATGCCTACAATGTATTAATTTTTAAATGCCTATAATGTATTAATTTATAAATGCCTGCAATGTATTAATTTATAAATGCCTATAATGTAATAATTTACAAATACCAAGAATGCATCAAATCTATAAATACCTATAATGCATTAATATATACATGTAATACCAATAATTCGTGTAAAAAAAATACTAAAACCACTTATGTATAATGAATGAATGAATGTACTTTATTCCTCCATTTGCTGGAGAGTCAGGAACATGGAACGTTAACATATTTACAAAGTACAAAACCAAAAGAAAGACCGATATTTGTCATTTGAAAATAATAATGCAGATTAGTCAAAAATATTTCAGTGCATGGTCATAAGATGCTCTATGCCAGCAAGATGCACTAATGATTAACATGTTCTCAAATTCCTTCTCGTCTATCTCAACATGGGGCGATTTTCCTAAAATATGGGCTGTTAGTGACATTTTCACAATTCATATTATAAATTCACATCATTTATACAAAATACATGCGTAGTCCTGAAGCCTCTATTCGGGATAAAATAGGTGATAGATGATGGTAAGTAATAGATGAACTTACTCCCAGTACTCGGTGGTGGGGTCAATCTTGAGCGTCTTGTTGGTGGCGTTGGACAAGATCCCAGTGTCATTCATCAGAGTGCCGTCGAACAGGGTGCCGTTGAGGAAGGTCCCGTTCAGCAGGCTGCTGTTCGCCACGGCATCGCGGAAGTCCAGCGTGCAGTGCTCGGTGTTCCACGTGTTGTTACAGCTCTCCCAGGGCAGCTCCGTGGTGAAGGAGGCGAACAGGTAGTAGAAGGCCCACGCCAGGATCACGTTGTAGTAGCAGTTGACCAGGAAGACGATGGTGGTCGTGGCCCAGCCTATGCCTGAGGACATGCAGAGCACCCGGCATCTCACACAGCGGGTCATCATGCGGGGGGGGGGGCGGTTAGCATGGTAAGTATGGGACGGGCGAAAGACCCTCGCTGGATCTTTGCGGTTTACAAGTCTCACTCCAATGCTGACCATAGCATTAATTCTAGATTACGTTTGAATGATATTTCTCCGTCTTATTCCATGTTTAAGTGAATTGTAATCCAATTCCGTTTCCACGGTAATTTTCTTTGTCAAGATACTTCTAAACCGTACGATTTTTTCGCGGCTTGTTCACTGTGACTTTTTTATTGTAATTACCATTACAACTCTATGTTTTTCTCATGATACAAACCTCTACAAATCACCTGTAGTATGGGACAGATCCTCCAGACCTTCAGGCTAACCTTGTAGTATGGGACAGATCCTCCAGGCCTTCAGGCTAACCTTGTAGTATGGGACAGATCCTCCAGGCCTTCAGGCTCACCTTGTAGTATGGGACAGATCATCCAGGCCTTCAGGCTCACCTTGTAGTATGGGACAGATCCTCCAGGCCTTCAGGCTAACCTTGTAGTATGGGACAGATCCTCCAGGCCTTGAGGCTCACCTTGCAGTATTGGACAGATCCTCCAGGCCTTGAGGCTTACCTTGTAGTATGGGACAGATCATCCAGGCCTTGAGGCTTACCTTGTAGTATGGGACAGATCACCCAGGCCTTCAGGTTCACCTTGTAGTATGGGACAGATCCTCCAGGCCTTGAGGCCCACCTTGTAGTATGGGACAGATCTTCCAGACCTTGAGGCTCACCTTGCAGTATGGGACAGATCCTCCAGACCTTGAGGCTCACCTTGTAGTATGGGACAGATCCTCCAGGCCTTCAGGCTCACCTTGTAGCATGGGACAGATCCTCCAGGCCTTCAGGCTCACCTTGTAGTATGGGACAGATCCTCCAGGCCTTCAGGCTCACCTTGTAGTATGGGACAGATCCTTCAGGCCTTCAGGCTAACCTTGTAGTATGGGACAGATCCTTCAGGCCTTCAGGCTAACCTTGTAGTATGGGACAGATCCTTCAGGCCTTCAGGCTCACCTTGTAGCATGGGACAGATCCTCCAGGCCTTCAGGCTCACCTTGTAGTATGGGACAGATCCTCCAGGCCTTCAGGCTCACCTCGTAGTATGGGACAGATCCTCCAGGCCTTCAGGCTCACCTTGTAGTATGAGACAGATCCTCCAGGCCTTCAGGCTCACCTTGTAGTATGGGACAGATCCTCCAGGCCCTCAGGCTCACCTTGTAGTATGGGACAGATCCTCCAGGCCTTCAGGCTCACCTTGTAGCATAGGAAAGATCCTCCAGGCCTTCAGGCTCACCTTGTAGTATCGGACAGATCCTCCAGGCCTTCAGGCTCACCTTGTAGCATGGGACAGATCCTCCAGGCCTTCAGGCTCACCTTGTAGTATGGGACAGATCCTCCAGGCCTTCAGGCTCACCTTGTAGTATGGGACAGATCCTCCAGGCCTTGAGCCTCACCTTGTAGTATGGGACAGATCCCCCAGGCCTTCAGGCTCACCTTGTAGTATGGGACAGATCCTCCAGGCCTTGAGCCTCACCTTGTAGTATGGGACAGATCCTCCAGGCCTTGAGCCTCACCTTGTAGTATGGGACAGATCCTCCAGGCCTTGAGCCTCACCTTGTAGTATGGGACAGATCCCCCAGGCCTTGAGGCCCACCTTGTAGTATGGGACAGATCCCCCAGGCCTTCAGGCTCACCTTGTAGCATGGGACAGATCCTCCAGGCCTTCAGGCTCACCTTGTAGTATGGGACAGATCCTCCAGGCCTTCAGGCTCACCTTGTAGTATGGGACAGATCCTCCAGGCCTTCAGGCTCACCTTGTAGTATGGGACAGATCCTCCAGGCCTTCAGGCTCACCTTGTAGTATGGGACAGATCCTCCAGGCCTTGAGCCTCACCTTGTAGTATGGGACAGATCCCCCAGGCCTTGAGCCTCACCTTGTAGTATGGGACAGATCCCCCAGGCCTTGAGCCTCACCTTGTAGTATGGGACAAATCCCCCAGGCCTTGAGGCCCACCTTGTAGTATGGGACAGATCCTCCAGGCCTTCAGGCTCACCTTGTAGTATGGGACAGATCCTCCAGGCCTTGAGCCTCACCTTGTAGTATGGGACAGATCCTCCAGGCCTTGAGGCCCACCTTGTAGTATGGGACAGATCCTCCAGGCCTTGAGGCTCACCTTGTAGTATGGGACAGATCCTCCAGGCCTTGAGGCTCACCTTGTAGTATGGGACAGATCCTCCAGGCCTTGAGGCTCACCTTGTAGTATGGGACAGATCCTCCAGGCCTTCAGGCTCACCTTGTAGCATGGGACAGATCCTCCAGGCCTTCAGGCTCACCTTGTAGTATGGGACAGATCATCCAGGCCTTCAGGCTTACCTTGTAGTATGGGACAGATCCTCCAGGCATTCAGGCTCACCTTGTAGCATGGGACAGATCCTCCAGGCCTTCAGGCTCACCTTGTAGTATGGGACAGATCCTCCAGGCCTTCAGGCTCACCTTGTAGTATGGGACAGATCCTCCAGGCCTTCAGGCTCACCTTGTAGTATGGGACAGATCCTCCAGGCCTTCAGGCTCACCTTGTAGTATGGGACAGATCCTCCAGGCCTTCAGGCTCACCTTGTAGTATGGGACAGATCCTCCAGGCCTTCAGGCTCACCTTGTAGCATGGGACAGATCCTCCAGGCCTTCAGGCTCACCTTGTAGTATGGGACAGATCCTCCAGGCCTTCAGGCTCACCTTGTAGTATGGGACAGATCCTCCAGGCCTTCAGGCTCACCTTGTAGTATGGGACAGATCCTCCAGGCCTTCAGGCTCACCTTGTAGTATGGGACAGATCCTCCAGGCCTTCAGGCTCACCTTGTAGTATGGGACAGATCCTCCAGGCCTTCAGGCTCACCTTGTAGCATGGGACAGATCCTCCAGGCCTTCAGGCTCACCTTGTAGTATGGGACAGATCCTCCAGGCCTTCAGGCTCACCTTGTAGTATGGGACAGATCCTCCAGGCCTTCAGGCTCACCTTGTAGTATGGGACAGATCCTCCAGGCCTTCAGGCTCACCTTGTAGTATGGGACAGATCATCCAGGCCTTGATGCCCACCTTGTAGTATGGGACAGATCCTCCAGGCCTTCAGGCTCACCTTGTAGTATGGGACAGATCCTCCAGGCCTTGATGCCCCCCTCTGACATGAACTGTCCCAGCGCCACCTCCAGGAAGAACATAGGTATCCCGCCGACTATGACGCAGATGAAGTACGGGATCAAGAAGGCTCCTGGAATCATACAAATTAATAATCACATTAATAAAAAATAACACATATAATCAATGGTACATTCCAACAAAAGTTATTGAGATCGCATCCAAACCAACATATTAGAGCAATGTTTAAATTGACCTCGAACCCAATATTTCATTCATATATATGTGATATTTTGAAGTAATATTCGTGCTGATATATAAAGAATATTTAGTGGTGCTCCCTACGGAATTCCAATATGGATAACGCGTGATTTGACCCGCTATACCTAGTGGATAGGTACATAGTGAATACGTACTAGTTAAAGCTTTCTTTTTTATTTTTGTTCTTTAGTTCCTGTTTTTTTACGCTTGGTGTTCTGTGAGTTGTGTTACTTGTATTTTGATTTCATGTAACTCTTCAGCAAATGGAGGAATTAAATAAAATCAATCAATCAAATAACTGTCGAGGAGCTGGAATTTATTCCATTTATATATTAAGGTGAAGCGCATGATTGAGTTACAATTTCTATTGCATGCATAAGTGAACTCGATTAACGATAGATTTTAAGGAAGAAACAACAAGTTTGCACGTATCTTATGAGTGTTGAGTAAATTAAGTGTAAAGTGCTAATTAAAAGCACGAATATATTGCACTTGCAGAAATACGAGGCATACCCCAGTGGCGGACCTATCTAGGGTGTTGAAAAGGGGGCAACTTATGTACTTGCGTATGTGTGAGGGGGGGAGGGGGGGGAACTGATGACGGGGGAAGGGGGAAGGGGTAAGGGTTGCATGTCATCGCGAGGTAGGTCGCAGGCGCCACGTGGTTAGGAATGGGGGGAAGGGCGGGGGGCACAGCAGAAATAGGATGTCATTTATACTAAACAAGGACCTACAAAATCCAAAACAGTAGGGAGGGAAAAAACTCCCGGACGAACCAACCCCTCCCCCCCCTCCCCCTTCCCGGTCGGATCTGGCAGAGAACCCTCTCATCACGTCCACACCCGCCCCCCCACCCTCCCTCCCCCCAACCACCTCCATCCGTTCATATCATAATGGCTTCACGGCGCACTCGCTAGATGGCGCCAGTCGGCCACATTAGCATAACGCCAGGGGGCGCTTCAGGCGGGCGGTGCACTACGAGCCGATGGACAAACAGCTCGTTTGATGGCCGGCCGGGGCCAGCCTCACCATAGTGCGAGCCAGATAGCGGCGTCACAGATGTGTCTGTTACTATGGATATCGACAACTCAGTACACCAGAATAAAAAACTCTACACGCCCATCATACCACGGAAAGGTCTCATCAGTACTACCCAAAAAAAATCGGGTTTTAGCGCACGCAATGTATTATATAGACCGTTAAATATATAGCGGATCGACACCGGTTTAGACAGAGGATTAATAATAAAAAATGGCGGAGAGACAGGAGGACGGATATTTTGCGTGAGTCCATGGGATGTGTGTCACATATGACGGTGATGCGGGTTGGTAGGCTACCGATGCTGGTGTTACCTAGTTAACGGCAGTGTCAAAATAACCAGATTATTTACAGAACACCGACCAAATGAGAACCAGGTGTTAAACATGGCTTAAATTTGGCCTCACTGAAATAAGTTCTCTCCCCTGCCCCGCCGCACTCTGCCCCCCATCCTACCCCATACCGTGGTGGGCACAAGGTAACCTCTTAGCGGAGTAGGGTGGGGGTGGCCGTGGGGGGTGGGATGCAGATGTACAATAATACAAGATTATGTATCCGTGGTAACCCCGCGGTGACGCAGAAACTGGGTCATTGGCCTACGTTTGGGCTGTAATGAGGCTATGATTGGCTGATAATACGACCTTCGGGGTCGAATGGATTCAACCTTAAAGCTATCCACAGTGTTGATTCCCGCCCTAACCATGTCGGGATCTAACATTGTTACATATTATGACGTCATTAGTGCAAAAATAATCATCTATTATTATCACTTAATTTTCGCTGGAACTCATTGCTTGGAGCCTGCTGAATATACCGATAATAGGTTAATAACCACAAAAACTACACACAAATCTGTGACGCACAAGTGGCTTCCAACTTATGGTAAGCTGTTGTACCAAAAACACCTGTTCTTCCACGTTTATCACGACAAATTTTACGCAAATGCTATAGTTTTGCTTAATGTGAATGTTAATCTTTCATTTTAGGATCCCATGCATACTTTTTCTAAGAGGGGAAAAACATCTGTTTAAATAGCTTTAATTCAAACGCTTGTTCTATTATTGTCACGATATTATCCACTACATGGACACTGGTAGACGCACTGACCAAGTGTTCTTCCTAATAGCGTGAGTAATGAGGGCGTTTGACACAATCATGTGTAGGCCATATGTAAATCTCTGCGGGGGTGGTGAGGAGGGGGGTGTATATGAGAGGAGGGGAGGTCAGGGGGAGGGGGCAGGCAGTGTCGCACAGTACTGAAGCATGACCTGGTGAATCAGTTGGATGAGAGGAGATGAGGGGGCGGGGGGGGGGGGGGGCAGACAGTGTCGCGCAGTACTGAAGCATGACCTGGTAAATCAGTTGCACCATGTGAACCATACTTTAAGTCACGCATAATATTCCGAAAAAGTCAAATCACATGGAGATCAAGAGGCGGGTGGAGAGGGGTGTGGGTGGAGGGGGGTGGGGTTGGAGGGGTCCATCCACTGGTGCAACCAGTACCTACGATAGACCCCCCACCCCCCCACCTACCCTACCACAAACCCTCACCATCTCTCTTTGATTCCCGCTCCGATCTGTGATGTTTTCATTTATCATATATGTCCCGTCAAATTAAAACATTTGCTGCAATGAACATCTTCTACAAGCTAATTTACATATCGTAATTTTATGAGCAACGAAAATATGCGTCATACTACGATTATTGGGATGCACCTATCTGCGCGCAATTTATTTTCCACCAATGTTATTCAACAGGTTTGCCATATATTTAGGATCATTCTTCATTTTTAGATTTTTTTTTAGTTTTGAATTTTACGAGCAATAGTTATGGGATCTTAGTGAAATGACACCCATTTGATCTTAAGTCGGAAGTTATGTGTACTACGTCACACATTTGTGTGTAATCCTCTAGTTTATTCCGGTGCTAAAGGGATGCTAAGCATGTCACAGGCAACGAACTATAGCGTAAAGCACAATTTATACGTGCATAACTCAAGCCATACATATGTTATAAGTCTAGAGGCCGACATGATTTGGGCGGGGTAAACTTTTTGAGCAGCTTCAAGTGCTTACAAACCGACCAACGTGGATGATTACCTAATTATATCCCCAAGAGCCGTCCACAGTTGACACGATGACACATGGTAAGCGCCTTATAATGGGGTTTGATTGAGTAAAGCCGCTCTGTGGGAGCGAACGTCCTGTGCCAGTTGGAAATAAACAACGTTGCTTCACAGAGCGCCAATTTGCCCAGAATTAGTCGAGAGACAACCAATCAAAGTCAGTTTTTGTTCCTGCCTTCCCATGATACAAGCTGTTCACCCGCCGCGGGATAGTGCTGGGTCGATAAGCTCTGTCGATTGTTTCTGCGGTCAGTACAGCCGTAATCGCGTGGTAACTCATTTCATTGGGTCCAGACCCACGTGATCGACACACGGGGCAGCCAGGTATCTGGGACAGCGGGTGGGAGGAGGAGAGGTGGGGGAGGGGGTCGGGTCCTGATATGTGTTGGCGATTCGGACATCCTTGTCAATTCTAACCCAGAGACGCGAGGAAAAAAACTGATCTTGCTGGCGGGATCAGTGGAGTTTAAACATCAGCAGTCTTTAATAATAACAGTATTTAATAATTGAATAGACGGCGCCATCGCGTGTCGTATTCTCTATTAATTTTACTGCGTTTGTGTCCCCCATCTAGTTAAGTTAGGGTATTGCATAAACTATTTTGGATTATAAGTCGAAGCTACATTAATACGCTAGTAGAAATGTCAGCGAAGAACAGTTAAATTACCCCTTCGAAAACATGTTTATTTATGTACAGGGTCGCGTCAGAATTGACAACCAGACACCTGTCCAATAGAACGATGCCCGGATGTGAGGCATGTTACACCCTACCCCATTTCATCAGCCGAACGTGGCATAAAAAAGACATTGCATTCGTAGTCCAGCGACTGTTCGTACCGCATGCTTAGACCAGCGACTGTTTGCACCTCATGCTTAGACCAGCGACTGTTCGTACCGCATGCTTAGACCAGCGACTGTTTGTACCTCATGCTTAGACCAGCGACTGTTTGTACCTCATGCTTAGACCAGCGACTGTTCGTACCGCATGCTTAGACCAGCGACTGTTTGCACCTCATGCTTAGACCAGCGACTGTTCGTACCTCATGCTTAGACCAGCGACTGTTCGTACCTCATGCTTAGACCAGCGACTGTTCGTACCGCATGCTTAGACCAGCGACTGTTCGTACCTCATGCTTAGACCAGCGACTGTTCGTACCTCATGCTTAGACCAGCGACTGTTTGCACCTCATGCTTAGACCAGCGACTGTTTGTACCTCATGCTTAGACCAGCTACTGTTTGTACCTCATGCTTAGACCAGCGACTGTTCGTACCTCATGCTTAGACCAGCGACTGTTCGTACCTCATGCTTAGACCAGCGACTGTTCGTACCTCATGCTTAGACCAGCGACTGTTCGTACCTCATGCTTAGACCAGCGACTGTTCGTACCGCATGCTTAGACCAGCGACTGTTCGTACCGCATGCTTAGACCAGCGACTGTTCGTACCGCATGCTTAGACCAGCGACTGTTCGTACCTCATGCTTAGACCAGCGACTGTTCGTACCTCATGCTTAGACCAGCGACTGTTTGCACCTCATGCTTAGACCAGCGACTGTTTGTACCTCATGCTTAGACCAGCCACTGTTTGTACCTCATGCTTAGACCAGCGACTGTTCGTACCTCATGCTTAGACCAGCGACTGTTCGTACCTCATGCTTAGACCAGCGACTGTTCGTACCTCATGCTTAGACCAGCGACTGTTCGTACCTCATGCTTAGACCAGCGACTGTTCGTACCTCATGCTTAGACCAGCGACTGTTCGTACCTCATGCTTAGACCAGCGACTGTTCGTACCGCATGCTTAGACCAGCGACTGTTCGTACCTCATGCTTAGACCAGCGACTGTTCGTACCGCATGCTTAGACCAGCGACTGTTTGCACCTCATGCTTAGACCAGCGACTGTTCGTACCTCATGCTTAGACCAGCGACTGTTCGTACCGCATGCTTAGACCAGCGACTGTTCGTACCTCATGCTTAGACCAGCGACTGTTCGTACCTCATGCTTAGACCAGCGACTGTTCGTACCTCATGCTTAGACCAGCGACTGTTCGTACCTCATGCTTAGACCAGCGACTGTTTGTACCTCATGCTTAGACCAGCGACTGTTCGTACCGCATGCTTAGACCAGCGACTGTTCGTACCTCATGCTTAGACCAGCGACTGTTCGTACCTCATGCTTAGACCAGCGACTGTTTGTACCTCATGCTTAGACCAGCGACTGTTTGTACCTCATGCTTAGACCAGCGACTGTTCGTACCTCATGCTTAGACCAGCGACTGTTTGTACCTCATGCTTAGACCAGCGACTGTTTGTACCTCATGCTTAGACCAGCGACTGTTCGTACCTCATGCTTAGACCAGCGACTGTTCGTACCTCATGCTTAGACCAGCGACTGTTCGTACCTCATGCTTAGACCAGCGACTGTTTGTACCTCATGCTTAGACCAGCGACTGTTTGTACCTCATGCTTAGACCAGCGACTGTTTGTACCTCATGCTTAGACCAGCGACTGTTTGTACCTCATGCTTAGACCAGCGACTGTTTGTACCTCATGCTTAGACCAGCGACTGTTCGTACCTCATGCTTAGACCAGCGACTGTTCGTACCTCATGCTTAGACCAGCGACTGTTTGTACCTCATGCTTAGACCAGCGACTGTTTGTACCTCATGCTTAGACCAGCGACTGTTTGTACCTCATGCTTAGACCAGCGACTGTTTGTACCTCATGCTTAGACCAGCGACTGTTTGTACCTCATGCTTAGACCAGCGACTGTTTGTACCTCATGCTTAGACCTGATCATGTTCTACAAAATCCGCGACAGTGTGCTATCCATCATCTCGCCGCCCACGTGACGAGGCGCCCCCTACCGCCGGCCGACCTCACTAGTGGACCGACCCGGTTACGTTTTTTTTTTAAGGGCCTGTCAGCGTTACCACCCTCGCCCCCTCCCTTCCGCTCTTCCATCTACGCCCCCCCCCCCCTTTCCCTTCCGCTCCTCCATCCACACCCCCTTCCTTCCGCTCCTTCATTCACGCCCCTTTCGCACCTCCATCCACACCCCCTCCTTTCCGCTCCTCCATCCACGCCCCCCCCCCCCTCCCTTCCGCTCCTCCATCCACGACCCTACCTCCCACCCGCCCCATCTAGCCCTCGTCCTCTATCCGGCTCAAGCTGGTTGGGCCTACCACTGCTGATACTCAGATGTGTAAGAGTGAGTAGGAGGTTGGGGCGGCGGCACCAGGCCACCAGGGACACTCCCTTCCACTCCTAAAGAACACCAGGACACTATAACCCACAAAACAACACTAAAGCCTAAAAAGCAGTCACTGTTCCCGGGCCTAGAACCGCCCCGCAGTACAGGATTCATAACATCCTTCACGGCACGCGATGTCTCATACTCGTGACGGTCCAGCAGTTGGGGTGGGGGATGGGAAAGGGACATAAGGGAGCGGGGGCGAGGGAAAGAGGGGGCGGCGGCGGCACGACGGAGGTATTCCGTCACCATGGTAACGCATTGGGACGATCGCGTGCGGGAAGTAATAAAAAGGATTTTTTCCGCACTTTAATATTTGAACTTCCTATTTAGTAGCTATTTATCATTACACAATATGAATAAAACTACATCGACCAGTTCTAGTTATCTATCTGTCACGTGGTGCAGCCAGCTCACATACGCCTGAAGTAACACGTGGAGACACCATTAACCGTATACCGGGCCCAGGTACGTCACGCCCCGATGTCCATAAACCACCGCGCGGCAGAAACTGCACCGACTCCCAAAGTGGGCGAGAGCCATCCTGCATCCGCCGTGTTAGAAGCAGATGTGAGGGACGTTTTAAAGCTGCTCATACAGCAATTACTCGACCGAAAAACGTGTCTAGTAAAATGAGAAAAAATGTAGCTTATGGGTGCAAGATTGTTGCCTCGGGGCACCATAACAAAAATCTGGTAGACGCGTAGAGCGGATATTTTAAAACTTGCGACCTGTGGGGCAGAGGGCTCTGCGAATGTGCGTTCATAGGGCGGGTCGCCGCGAAAAGATTCGCCTTCCGAGCGAATTTTGGCTGTAAAACGCCCCAACCGAGCGGATTTGGGCGGCGAAAAGGGGGGGGGGGGCTTTACCGCGGAACCCACTCCAAACCCAGCAATGTATTAAGTACCCTCACCCCCCCCCCCCCCCACTACACGGAGATCGTTGTCTGAGCAGCTTTAAGTGTTTGAACACTCGTTGTAGAAAAAAGAGACAATTTAACGGCACTATTAAGCAAAACTTCTTGACTTTGATGTCAGACCGTATAAACCTTATCTTCATTACTCTTGAAACCTTACAAGAAATACTCCCCCTTCCCTTCACAGTGGTGGTGAACAGCTGAAGTACAGTTACTATTACGAACTTAGAAAATCGTTACCGTTTGACACAGAATAGAATTGCAGCTGCTCTTTTTTTTTGGCTCATTTTATACTTTACCGGCGGAATCAGTTATTCAAGTTCTTAATTATTGCATGAAGGCATGCATAGTGTACCAGAAGGGAAAAGCAGATGCTGTTAGAGACATTTTCTGTCAGGTTGGCACTTGGCACGTAAGTACGTCCAGCGGCATTCTTGTGTTCTACGTCATCAAACTGTGGGTATTGTTGACGCTTATGCCACTTAAACTCATTATACATATGATAGTGTACACAATTCTTGTAGCAGAGGTAAGAGGCACTTACCTCCCCATTTCGTTTAGCAGAGGTATAATACACTAACCTCCCCCATTTTTGTAGCATAGATAAGATACCCTAACCTCCCCCATTCTGGTAGCAGGGGTAAGATACACTAACCTCCCCCATTCTTGTAACAGAGGTAAGATACACTAACCTCCCCATTCTTGTAGCATAGGTAAGAAACACTAACTTCCCCCATTCTTGTAGCAGAGGTAAGATACACTAACCTCCCCCATTCTTGCACAGGTAAGAAACACTAACCTCCCCCATTCTTGTAGCAGAGGTAAGATACACTAACCTCCCCCATTCTTGCACAGGTAAGAAACACTAACCTCCCCCATTCTTGGAGCAGAGGTAAGATACACTAATCTCCACATTCTTGTAGCAGAGGCAAGAAACACTAACTTCCCCCATTCTTGTAGCAGAGGTAAGATACACTAACCTCCCCCATTCTTGCACAGGTAAGAAACACTAACCTCCCCCATTCTTGTAGCAGAGGTAAGATACACTAACCTCCCCCATTCTTGCACAGGTAAGAAACACTAACCTCCCCCATTCTTGGAGCAGAGGTAAGATACACTAATCTCCACATTCTTGTAGCAGAGGCAAGAAACACTAACTTCCCCCATTCTTGTAGCAGAGGTAAGATACACTAACCTCCCCCATTCTTGCACAGGTAAGAAACACTAACCTCCCCCATTCTTGTAGCAGAGGTAAGATACACTAACCTCCCCCATTCTTGCACAGGTAAGAAACACTAACCTCCCCCATTCTTGGAGCAGAGGTAAGATACACTAATCTCCACATTCTTGTAGCAGAGGCAAGAAACACTAACCTCCCCCATTCTTGTAGCAGAGGTAAGATACACTAACCTCTCCCATTCTTGCACAGGTAAGAAACACTAACCTCCCCCATTCTTGTAGCAGAGGTAAGATACACTAACCTTCCCCATTCTTGCACAGGTAAGAAACACTAACCTCCCCCATTCTTGTAGCAGAGGTAGGATACACTAATCTCCACATTCTTGTAGCAGAGGCAAGAAACACTAACCTCCCCCATTCTTGTTGCAGAGGTAAGATACACTAACCTCCCCCATTCTTGCACAGGTAAGAAACACTAACCTCCCCCATTCTTGTAGCAGAGGTAAGATACACTAATCTCCACATTCCTGTAGCAGAGGCAAGAAACACTAACCTCTCCCATTCTTTTAGCATAGGTAAGATACATTGATCTCCCCCATTATTGAAGCATAGGTAAGATACACTAACCTCCCCCATTCTTGTAGCATATGTAAGATACACTAATCTCCACATTCTTGTAGCAGGGGTAAGAAACACTAACCTCCCCAATTCTTGTAGCAGAGGTAAGATACACCAATCTCCCCCATTCTTGCACAAGTAAGAAACACTAACCTCCCCCATTCTTGTAGCAGAGGTAAGATACACTCACCTCCCCCATTGTTGCAGAGGTAAGAAACACTAACCTCCCTCATTTTTTACAGGTAAGAAACACTTACCTCCTCCATTCTTGTAGCAGAGATACGGGAACCTCCAGACGTTTCCCAGACCGACGCTGAAGCCGATACAAGCCAAAAGGAAGTCCAGCTTGTTGGTCCATGTCTCCCTGGGTGGATCGCCCTTGGAGTCGGCAGGCGCTCCAGCCTTGGCCTCCACACCAACTTCGTGGTGATCCATGCTTCCACCTGGCGGCTAATTCTCACAACAAGCGTCCGTCCGAGACTTTTAATTAAAATGTCAAGGTCACGGCGTTTAATCAAAATCCCGTATCTCAAAGGTGAAGGTCGTCCCGATGCGCTAGTCGGTCAAAGGTGAAAGTCGCAACGTCTGCTAAAGGTCAGTATCCGACGACCAACAAACTGGGTCCCGGTCACCGCAAATGAAGTGGGTCTGTGGGTGAACCGCTGGAGACTGTTGTCGTCCGTCACTGGCGGGTTGGATGGCCACTGCACTGCAGACTTGCCTACCTCCACCCCCACCCTACCCCCACCAGTGGCCAGGCACCGACCGACCCGTCCCCCCTGTGTCTGACCTGCTTGCCAAGTCAACCGTGCTGCTTTTGAACCAGTGCGTCGTTCCCTTCAAGTTGTATCTGCAATAAAAAATAACAGTTATAATACTTTTTTTAAATTTTACATTCAATGAAGTCATGAGCATCGCAAAACACAAACGTGCTTCTAATATGGCAGTTCAACGACAGTCGGTGTACCCTAGCGAGTATTCTAGCCTACCATCTGGTCCCGTTATCAAAATAACCTGTGATTTAGGCGAGACACGTAGCAAGGCATTCGGCTGGCAACTCCACCAACTCATCATCTCCGTCATCACTTTTATTAGCTGTTCCTCACATCACTCGTGCTTCGAATTCTGCACTAGACACGCCTTAGTTGTTTCGATTCAAGTATGTTGTTCTTGGAATTCCCCGTGACGTGGCTACATGTTTGCATCGTGGTAAGCGATGATGACATAACACCCGATTCACATTCTTCAAAAAGATGTTTTACAAAAGTTAATTCTTTTCATTTAAAGCTGCTCATGCAGCCATTTTCCACATACATTATGATTTTCAACATGTTTTGGAGAAATTATCTAATAATCACATGATAAGAATAAAAAGTGTCATATAATATACAAAATGGAGACATTGGTTCACAGGCTTGGAAAACTACAAATTCCCAAAACATCAATTTCAAGATGGCGCACCAGATAAATGAATGCACTATATTAGTATTCATATTCCGGACAACCCATGTCTCGCCCGAGGCTTGGCCGGTACGCTCTTCTTGTTTGTGTTCGACATGCAGTTTTTCTTCATTATAGTTCATAAATTATTTCGGCTCAAAAGCGTTTGGGCCCAACTCTCGCGTGACACGAGGCATGTCCCTCGTTTGGCACAGAGCCAAGCTGTTATGCATGATATTATGATGACAAATAATTTTTAAAGGCGGGGCGAACATTCAGTCTCATGTTATAAACAATGAGGCATTTGATAGTCTAGCCCCGTCTGATTGTCTACCATATCAAAAGCATATTTAAGTCATGTAGTCAAAGGAAGTCCTGTTTAGAATACCGAATACGAGTCAATGATAAGATATCATTGTTTACAGGCGGAGCGAACATTCAGTCTCATGTTATAAACAATGAGGCATTTGATAGTCTAGCCCCGTCTGATTGTCTACTGTATCAAAGGCATATTTACGTCATGTGGTCAAAGGAAGTCATGTTTAGAATACCGAATACGAGTCAATGATAAGATATCATTGTTGACAGGCGGGGCGAACATTCAGTCTCATGCTATAATCAATGAGGCATTTGATAGTCTAGCCCCGTCTGATTGTCTACTGTGTCAAAAGCTCATTTAGGCCATGCAGTCAAAGAAAGTCATGTATAGAAAACCGAATACGAGCCAATTATCAGATATCATTGTTATTATTATAAAAACATTACCACCAAAGCCAGGCTGGCCTATACCTACTGATGCTACCCCAGACGGCATGAGCGACCGCATCAAACTGGTTCCCCTTCCTGGCCTTACCGCGATACACAACACGAGGGTCACGAGGGTCAACAGTGGGTCACCCACAACACTTCCATTTATACATTCATCCCACACGAACTGACGCGAAGTCAATGTGCATGGGGCGGAACTACCCTTGTACCCCCATCGAGGGTACCGTTGACCGTCCCAGCTCAGTCAGGCTCCTAATCCCATATTCCCACCTGTGGCGGATTTCACGAACGCAGTTTAGCCGACTAAGGGGCTTAGTCGTCTAAAGTTACCATGTAAACGATGGGCGATTTTAGCCGTCTAAGCCCCGTAGCCGGCTAAACTATGTACGTGAAATAGGCCACTGCTCGCCTGCCCCGGGGGAGATACCCGGGGGGCGGGGGGGGGGGGCGACTAATTAGGTTCCAAACCGCAGGGATAAAGCATCAGATAATGGATCTGATAATCTAGACCTCTATCGCCTTACCCAAGGATTAACGAGGGCGCGCCCTGTTAGAACTGGTCAGTGACTGACCAGCTTCGACCACTTACTCCATCGAGTCAGTATCTATGGTCATATGTATGCATAGTGGCCCGGTTTTCTACATGGCGTTTAAATACAGACCGATAGGATTACAAAGGATTATTCACGGTTTGTTTAGGTTTAACCTGGCCGCTTTAATTCCGTGTGTTAGTTGACACGACTCCGCGGGTCTGTAGGGGGATCCCGTTACAGAGACGTAGCTGGGCGTTTAACAGTCTCCCTCTGTTGTAGACTGGTGAAGGATCTCCTATTTACATTCTCTTCACATGAACCCTCTCGCGCCCGGGCTATGAATGCAAGGGGAGGGGAGTGGGGGGGGGGGGGGGGTAGGACGCTCAGAGTGGCGTGGACGCAAACAGACGAGTTCTTATAGAGTTCAATAGCGAGTTCATAGTCGCTAAACTGGGCCCGATAACACCGTGCATGCAGTCTATGAGGGTTTCAACTGTTTATAGGTCAGTGTCAGCTCCCTGGTTGAATGCACCTTAATATAGGGCTTTAGTTTATAACATAGCTTGCGTACGTCTGTGCTATGACAAGGGGTCTGGAAGGGGTAAATGGCACATTTGAAAAATCGACATTCGACCCCCAAATTCAAACATTGAGGATCTGAAAAAATGACATCGACACAGATTTTTGTGAAAAAACAACACTGAACAAGGCCGAAAAGTGACACGGAAGGTCGTGAAAAATCGACATTCGACACTGAGAATTTGGAAAAGATCGACACTGGACCCCCCTCCCCTCTTTCAGACCCCTATGAAATATCGGTGAATAAAACGTGTCCCATATTTAAATGCCAGGGCGCAATCCCACGTTGATGCGCAGCTCGAACAGCTAACCTGGGGAGGCTCCCTGTAAATAGACATCTATGCAAAAATGTGCACTCTGAACGTGACTGGCAAGGACAATCGGGCAATGATTACAGGTATGGCAAGCCATTGGTGCAATAAAGCCAATATGGGCATAAATCGTCCACTATCGTACACCTACTAAACTGTTTACCAACAGGCAAACGACAGAACCGACCCAGCAGCCACGGGACAGGGTATATGGCGCCCTCCATCGAACAGTTGACGGGAGGGGGACGCAACAGATCGGTTGCCAGGCAACCAGAGGAGGGTGCGCCATGGATGTGACCGCCTCAAGGTGATGGGAGAGCAAACAACACCCCGACATGGTGCGTTTTCACGGCAAACAGCGGAGTCAACCGCTGCTATGTACCCCCCCCCCCCCCACCACCCCAACCCCCCCTCCCTGACACCCCCAACTACCCTCATATACCTGTATCAGTCCCTCCCCCACCCTTAAATACCCTCATCTATCTGTTTCTTTCCTCTCCGTGTCAAACGCCGTTTGGATCCCCCCGCCCCCTCCCAACCCCCCCTTCCCAAAAATGCCAAAAGGTCCTTCATAGTTGATGCTCGAGTTGCAAATTAGGCGACTAAAACGTCCCGCACTTACCCAACTATGAGCCACATACCACCCAGATTGTTTCAATATTTACTTTTGTGTATATTATGTTAATTTTACGAGTTTATTTATTCTGCTATATTATTATTAAGCTGTCCTGCCTCACTCCCACCAAGCCCAGGACATGTATTTATAAGGAGTGGTTACGCACGAACAATTTCCCTTCGTCATAGCTTCTCTAGCTGCTAGTTGTGTGGTTCCAAAACCCCTGTGTGATGATATTCACATAATTATATTGTGGCACATCTCTCATTGTGTAAAATGTTTCCAAGGGGTGGAATATGTCTGTGCTTTGCCGGAATAAACCTTTTCAAAATGTACAACTGAGCGTTAAGTACATTAGTGTAAGTGGGGTTTATGAATACAATCCCTGGTGCCGCAACCCCCTCAAACCCCACTGACGCGCTCACTCGCCGCTCGGTGGCGTTGCGCAAGCTCCGCGGCACCTGGTAACGTCTCTCCCCGGCTGAGCCTGACCGAGGCAGAGAGAGCCATGTTTGTGTGGTCATATATTATCAGATACAGTCTATTTCCGGCTTGTCCTATAATGCGACTGCCCTTGACCCTTTACAGAAATGATAAGAGCATACAGAGGCAAGGACACCAGGTAGGGCTGGCACGGTGGCGGGCTGCCAAGACGTCGCTATAATCTGTTTACAGCATGTTTAGAGCGCCAAAACGGTTCCAACTACTTCGGTCTGACGGGTTAGACAACCATAAGGCGGTTTCGCCATCTAGCGGGTGAGAGTGACGCGAGGCGGTGTCGCCATCTAGCGGGTTAGACAGGAGCGAGGCGGTGTCGCCGTCTAGCAGATGAGTGGCGCAAGGCGATGCCGCCATCTGGCGGGTTAGACAGGGGCGAGGCGGTGTCGCCGTCTGGTGGGTGAGAGTGGCGCGAGGCAGTGTCGCCGTCTAGAGGGTGAGTGGCGCGAGGCGGTGTCGCCGTCTAGCGGGGCGCGAGGCGGTGTCGCCGTCTAGCGGGTGAGTGGCGCGAGGCGGTGTCGCCGTCTAGCGGGTGAGAGTAGCGCGAGGCGATAGAGGAGTGGTTGTTATCACCAACTCTGCTGTGCCTCACTTTTCCGTGAATATGTGTGGGGTAGGCCTACGGTAGTAAGCTTGTGGCAGACAGCTCAGTCTCCACCGCGTTCCAGTGCATCCTATTGTCACCACACCTACCAACCCTCCCGCCAGCGGCAATTAGAGGTGGATGGATGAGCTGCTGTCTTCGTGCACACATAAGTCAAGCCGGGCCAAGAAAACTTCTAAAGACAATGACAGGAATACTGTGTGAAACAATTATCAGGCTCAGCAACCGCCCTGAGTGGTCATGGGAAAGAGCGCACACCTTGTGCTGTCCGTGTAGCCATGGGAGCGAGCACACATTACCTGCCGAGCGAAGCACTTACCGTTATGTCCCCCCTCAAAAACAACACACAGACAATCATCGTTCTCCATGCGAAGCTATAATTCAAATCGGCCTCGACGCCTCTCCAATACCACTTAATATAAGAGCCATCGTTAATATTTCATGGAAAAGCACTGGTAGCTCAGGGCCCTAGCTCTAGCTCTGGGCCCTGGCCCCGGGCCCTGGTTCCCGGCCCTGGCTCCGAGCCTTGGCGCCGGGCCTTGATTCAGGGCCTTGCCTCCGGGCCCTAGCTCCGGGCCCTACCTCCGGGCCTTGGCTAAGGGCCCTGGCTCCGGGGCTTGGCTAAGGGCCTTACCTCATGGCCCTGGCTCCGGGCCCTGGTTCCGGGCCCTAGATCCGGGCCTCGGCTCTGGCAAAAACCTGCCACTAGAGGCCGCCACTATCAGGGAGGTCGCTCGTTATCAGGGATCACCGCCAGGATCGCCACTCTCGCCATGATACGCCCTCAACAAAACTATGCCCTCTGTGTCATCGCCATGTCATAGATATATAACTTATATATATTGTTCACCTATAAGACACATGGACACCGAGTGTGGCAGGCATGGTAGGGTTAATGGCTCAGGGTTAAAGCAATATGCTTACATGCGCCTTCTTAAATTTGTTACATTTTAGAATCAAGACTAAAAGTATCTCACAATTTATGATGCATATGTTTCCTATCTCTTTGAGTCTGTAAAACAAACATTTCAACATAAAAATGTGCGGTTTATTTATAGCCCGCGCGGACGTGATAGCGAGCCGCGGTCGACATCACACACAAAATAGCGAACTGCGAACAGGCGCGCAGGGATATAAAGCCGGCCACTAACTTCTGCTCCGTTGACCAAAATGCTTCTCTCCGGATAGCCCGCAGGCTTTCAGGATTTAAATTCAAGACAGAATGTACTTATTTGACATGGAGAAGAGGTTGGTAATACAAAAGATCACGGAATACATTGCTTTAACTGTCAAACATTGCACATCGACTAATTGGCCAAATACACCAACGCTACTTTAAGATGTGTTGTGAGATGAAGCACCGTATCAGTTTGGGACACCAGCATGGGGTTTGCCACAAATATTTGATCCGATAAAACGACTAGTAAAAGAGGAGCTAGTTCCACAAGCGGCGCAGACACTGGTCGGACGCCGGCATACTCAATGACTGAAGCCAGCAGCTGCACGGGCGTCCCGCTAGAGGTCACTCTCAGTTCAGGGGCGGTATAAAAAACCCTCTTAAAAACATTATTGAGTAGAGGCTAAAATGGTTTGTCAAGTGTCTGTGCATCAGCTGTGAACACAAGGATGAGGAGGACGGGGCGGGGTGGGGGCGGGGGGCGGACAGTAGTTTCGTAACTAATTAATCACTAAATCTACATCTGCACTGTAAACAGCGATACTTTGAACTGGTTGCATGGTCAGCGAGAATGCCAATCACTCCGAACACAGTGACACAACTAGCCCCCCCCCACTCCTACCTACCCCCCCCCCCCCCCTCTTAAGCACAACCATCCTGCCCCACTCACCCAGTGGGCCTGAGCTGGTGCTCGTACTTAAGCGCAGGAGACGTGACAAGTTGACAACTTGAACAGGAGCCAATTGGTTGTTTACCGAACCAGCATGAGACCTCTGAGAGCTGGTCTAGGGCACTTCAAGGGTAGCCGTACACAGGGTAAACACAGGGACGCTGTAGTGTAGTGGTAGACACAGGTTAGACACAGGGACGCTGTAGTGTAGTGGTAGACACAGGGACGCTGCAGTGTAGTGGTAGACACAGGGTAGACACAGGGACGCTGCAGTGTAGTGGTAGACACAGGGACGCTGCAGTGTAGTGGTAGACACAGGGTAGACACAGGGACGCTGCAGTGTAGTGGTAGACACAGGGACGCTGCAGTGTAGTGGTAGACACAGGGTAAACACAGGGA
Source organism: Arenicola marina (assembly GCA_964019135.1). Taxonomy (NCBI): domain Eukaryota; kingdom Metazoa; phylum Annelida; class Polychaeta; family Arenicolidae; genus Arenicola; species Arenicola marina. The sequence goes on along the minus strand of OZ025260.1, from coordinate 2,761,550 downwards.
CGACGTAGTGTCGTGGTAGACACAGGGAGAATTAGCCACTATAATATAAGCACAGGGACGATGTAGTGTCGTGGTAGACACAGGGTAGACACAAGGGACGCTGTAGTGTAGTGGTAGACACAGGGACGCTGTAGTGTAGTGGTAGACACAGGGACGCTGTAGTGTAGTGGTAGACACAGGGACGCTGTAGTGTAGTGGTAAACACAGGGTAGACACAGAGACGATGTAGTGTAGTGGTAGACACAGGGACGATGTAGTGTAGTGGTAGACACAGGGTAAACACAGGGACGATGTAGTGTCGTGGTAGACACAGGGTAGACACAGGGACGCTGTAGTGTAGTGGTAGACACAGGGACGCTGTAGTGTAGTGGTAGACACAGGGACGCTGTAGTGTAGTGGTAGACACAGAGACGATGTAGTGTAGTGGTAGACACAGAGACGATGTAGTGTAGTGGTAGACACAGGGACGATGTAGTGTAGTGGTGGACACAGGGTAGAGCCAGGGTAGACACAGAGACGCTGTAGTGTAGTGGTAGACAGGTTAGACACAGGGACACTGTAGTGTAGTGGTAGACACAGGGTAGACACAGAGACGATGTAGTGTAGTGGTAGACACAGGGACGATGTAGTGTAGTGGTGAACACAGGATAGACACATGGACGCTGTAGTGTAGTGGTAGACACAGGGTAGACACAGGGACGCTGCAGTGTAGTGGTAGACACAGGGTAGACACAGGGACGCTGCAGTGTAGTGGTAGACACAGGGTAGACACAGGGTAGACACAGGGACGCTGCAGTGTAGTGGTAGACACAGGGTAGACACAGGGACGATGTAGTGTCGTGGTAGACACAGGGTAGACACAGGGACGATGTAGTGTCGTGGTAGACACAGGGTAAACACAGGGACGATGTAGTGTCGTGGTAGACACAGGGTAGACACAGGGACGCTGTAGTGTAGTGGTAGACACAGGGACGATGTAGTGTAGTGGTAGACACAGGGACGATGTAGTGTAGTGGTGGACACAATGTAGAGCCAGGGTAGACACAGAGACGTTGTAGTGTAGTGGTAGACAGGTTAGACACAGGGACACTGTAGTATAGTGGGAGACACAGGGTAGACACAGAGACGATGTAGTGTAGTGGTAGACACAGGGACGATGTAGTGTAGTGGTGGACACAGGGTAGAGCCAGGGTAGACACAGAGACGCTGTAGTGTAGTGGTAGACACATGGTCCATTTGTCGTAGACCTCGTGAGCCCCTCATGTAATGACTTTTTCCAATGTGACAACACAAATATCAAACCCACTAATTGTGAATCTTTTTTGTAGTGACAATCCTAAAGTGAAAACGCCTTTCGTTGTGGGCCAACAACAAATTACAACAGAGGAAATTAATACATTAGTTGGTAGCAGGGTAGTTTAGAGGTCCTACAAGAGGCCGAGGCCATGGATCCCGCCGGCCTTTGTTACAGACCCCGCTAGCAATACAGCCCTGTGCGCCATTTCCATTTCGCAGCTTAACCGAATTCGACTGGATCTGGGACCGGAAGTACCATCAAAGCAGCCACCGGAGCCGGAAGCAGTTTTCCTTCTCCGGTATTTAGTCATGGGTTCCAGCGCATTGCAGACAGCGCCCTAAGACTCCTGTCCATAGGACCGTCTCGTCGTCCTTGTCGTGGCCTAAACATATGGATGTATCTACAACTCGTGTTAATAAGTCGTACGAAAATTGTTTTCGTAGGACAGATCTTACGCAACGCACAAAACATCTCACGCAAGCTATTTTTATGAGATTGATCTTACGCGAGTTCTGTCTATATGACCCCGATCTTGCGGAACTTCTTGCAATAACACAAATAGTTTTTTTTTTGTTTTTATAAGACTCACAAGTAATTATATAATATTATGTTTTTTTCCGCAACCGTTTTACACCCGGGACCTTCTGTGGCATCGCATGTAATTTTGCCTATGAACCCATGGTGATGTCGAGCTGCTAAAGACCTGAACGTCAACATGAGGCCTCGCGGCCTATAAACGCCGCAGTAAATATAGGCAACAACTGGCTGAGATAAGACATTCTCACACAACGCACAACAGGTGACGTAAACAGGCTGTCCATGGAAGCTGGCCTAGTTGCCCCTCCCCCCCCCCCCCACACCCTGCCGCCCTTTCAGCCCGCGCTACACCCACTGGTATTCAAGATGAATCCGCTGGCAACACTGACACAGAGATCACACAACTCAAACCTAAAGAGACGTCACACCTGCAGCGCGTGGGAGGATGGCGAGTAAATCAATCTCAAGTTATGTTACATACACCAACACCGCCAGAATAGCGGGTCAATCCCATGTTACATACACCAATACCGCCAGAATAGCGGGTCAATCCCATGTTACATACACCAATACTGCCAGGATAACGGGTCAATCCCATGTTACATACACCAATACTGCCAGGATAGCGGGTCAATCCCATGTTACATACACCAATACTGCAAGGATAGCGGGTCAGTCCCATGTTACATACACCAATACCGCCAGGATAGCGGGTCAATCCCTTGTTACATACACCAATACTGCCAGGATAGCGGGTCAATCCCATGTTACATACACCAATACTGCCAGGATAGCGGGTCAATCCCTTGTTACATACACCAATACTGCCAGGATAGCGGGTCAATCCCATGTTACATACACCAATACCGCCAGGATAGTGGGTCAATCCCATGTTACATACACCAATACTGCCAGGATAGCGGGTCAATCCCATGTTACATACACCAATACTGCCAGGATAGCGGGTCAATCCCATGTTACATACACCAATACCGCCAGGACAGCGGGTCAATCCCTTGTTACAAACACCAATACTGCCAGGATAGCGGGTCAATCCCTTGTTACATACACCAATACTGCCAGGAGAGCGGGTCAATCCCTTGTTACATACACCAATACTGCCAGGATTGCGGGTCAATCCCATGTTACATACACCAATACTGCTACTATAGCGGGTCAATCCCATGTTACATACATCGATACTGCCAGGATAGCGGGTCAATCCCATGTTACATACACCAATACTGCCAGAATAGCGGGTCAATCCCAGGTTACATACACCAATACTGCCAGGATAGCGGGTCAATCCCATGTTACATACACCAATACTGCCAGGATAGCGGGTCAATCCCATGTTACATACACCAATACTGCCCGGATAGAGGGTCAATCCCATGTTACATACACCAATACTGCAAGGATAGCGGGTCAATCCCATGTTACATACACCAATACTGCCCGGATAGCGGGTCAATCCCATGTTACATACACCAATACTGCCAGGATAGCGGGTCAATCCCATGTTACATACACCAATACTGCCAGGATAGCGGGTCAATCCCATGTTACATACACCAATACTGCCAGGATAGCGGGTCAATCCCATGTTACATACACCAATACTGCCAGGATAGCGGGTCAATCCCATGTTACATACACCAATACTGCCAGGATAGCGGGTCAATCCCATGTTACATACACCAATACTGCGAGGATAGCGGGTCAATCCCATGTTACATACACCAATACTGCCAGGATAGCGGGTCAATCCCATGTTACATACACCAATACTGCCAGGATAGCGGGTCAATCCCTTGTTACATACACCAATACTGCCAGAATAGCGGGTCAATCCCTTGTTACATACACCAATACTGCCAGGATAGCGGGTCAATCCCATGTTACATACACCAATACTGCCAGAATAGCGGTCAATCCCATGTTACATACACCAATACTGCCAGAATAGCGGGTCAATCCCTTGTTACATACACCGATACTGCCAGGATAGCGGGTCAATCCCATGTTACATACACCAATACTGCCAGGATAGCGGGTCAATCCCTTGTTACTTACACCAATACTGCTCGGATAGCGGGTCAATCCCATGTTACATACACCAATACTGCCCGGATAGCGGGTCAATCCCATGTTACATACACCAATACTGCCAGAATAGCGGGTCAATCCCATGTTACATACACCAATACTGCCAGGATAGCGGGTCAATCTCATGTTACATGCACCGATACTGCCAGGATTGCGGGTCAATCCCATGTTACATACATCAATACTGCCAGGATAGCGGGTCAATCCCATGTTACATACACCAATACTGCCAGGATAGCGGGTCAATCCCATGTTACATACACCAATACTGCCAGGATAGCGGGTCAATCCCATGTTACATACACCAATACTGCCAGGATAGCGGGTCAATCCCATGTTACATACACCAATACTGCCAGGATAGCGGGTCAATCCCATGTTACATACACCAATACTGCCAGGATAGCGGGTCAATCCCATGTTACATACACCAATACTGCCAGGATAGCGGGTCAATCCCATGTTACATACACCAATACTGCCAGGATAGCGGGTCAATCCCATGTTACATACACCAATACTGCCAGAAGAGCGGGTCAATCCCATGTTACATACACCGATACTGCCATGATAGCGGGTCAATCCCATGTTACATACACCAATACTGCCATGATAGCGGGTCAATCCCATGTTACATACACCAATACTGCCATGATAGCGGGTCAATCCCATGTTACATACACCAATACTGCCAGAAGAGCGGGTCAATCCCATGTTACATACACCGATACTGCCATGATAGCGGGTCAATCCCATGTTACATACACCAATACTGCCATGATAGCGGGTCAATCCCATGTTACATACACCAATACTGCCAGGATAGCGGGTCAATCCCATGTTACATACACCAATAGTGTATTGTGGGGTGGCGTGGTCGGGTCATGACGCACGCTGTGTCGTTAACATTAAAGTGTGGCAACAGGAGGAAAAATCTTCACCAACGAGGTCACCCAGGGCGAGCCCACAGTGCACACATTCCTGGGATTACAGTCTGCTTCTCTCTGTAGCAATCTCTCTCTCTCTCTCTCTACCTGATCAGTCCGGTTTGTTGCCGTCTCGCTGTTTTCACTCCCTGCTTCACTGTCTCTGACTCTGTCTTTACTCGCTGACCGTCAGTCTCTGTTCTCTCTCTATTCTCCCACTCCCCCTCTTCATCTCCCATTCCCCGCTCCCCCGCGGTCTCCCCCCTCCCATCCCATCCGAAGGGTTGTTTTCTGTTGCAATCTCCAACCCACACTTAACACGTCGGCACAGGTGGCGCCGCTACGGTCTCGGCGTGACAGATAGTCCGGTTTTAGCCGCCTCAGCGTCCCGTCGTTTCCTCCGCGTCCCGCTGACCTCTGGATCAACTGGAGTGGGGGAGGGGCAGAGGAGGGGGTGAGGTGGGTAGACGCCAATGGTGGAGGGTTGAAGACGGCAGTAGAGGAGGGAGGCGGGGGGGGGAGGGTATAGACAACAGGTTTGGCGGGGGAGGGGTCATGAGCAGTGAAGACGAAAGATGAAAGCGGGCTCATAACAGTGCGGGGGGAGGAGTGGGGAGAGGGCGAGGAGGGGCGAGGAGAGGTTGAGGGAAGTTGATAGGGGCATGCATGGGATGGGGGTGAGGGTGGCAGGGGGCTGAAGATGGCAAGGGGGCTGAGGGTGGCAGGGGGTTGAGAGTGGCAGAGGGTGAGGGTGGCAGGGGGTTAAAGGTGGCAGGGGGTTAAGGGTGGTAGGGAGGTGAGGGCGGTTAGGGGTGAGGGTGCTAAGAGGCTGAGGGTGGTAAGGGGGTGAGGGTGGCTAGGGGTTGAGAGCGGTAAGGGACTGAGGGTGGCAGGGGGCAGAGAGTCGGGGAGAGGGTGGCAGGCAGGTGAGGGCGGTAAGGGGCTGAGGGCCGCAGGAAGGTGAGGGCGGTAAGGGGCTGAGGGCGGCAGAGGGTGGCAGGGGGCAGAGGGTGGCAGGGGGCTGAGGGTGGCAGGGGGCTGGGGTGGCAGGGGGCAGAGGGTGGCAGGGGGCAGAGGGTGGCAGGGGGCTGAGGGTGGTAGGGGGCTGGGGTGGCAGGGGGCAGAGGGTGGCAGGGGGCAGAGGGTGGCAGGGGGCAGAGGGTGGCAGGGGGCAGAGAGTGGCAGGGGGCAGAGGGTGGCAGGGGGCAGAGGGTGGCAGGGGGCTGAGGGTGGCAGGGGGCTGAGGGTGGCAGAGGGCAGAGGGTGGCAGGGGGCAGAGGGTGGCAGGGGGCAGAGGGTAGCAGGGGGCAGAGGGTGGCAGGGGGCAGATGGTAGCAGGGGGCTGAGGGTGACAGGGGGCTGAGGGTGGCAGGGGGCTGAGGGTGGCAGGGGGCAGAGGGTGGCAGGGGGCTGAGGGTAGCAGGGGGCAGAGGGTGGCAGGGGGCTGAGGGTAGCAGGGGGCTGAGAGTGGCAGGGGACTGAGGGTGGCTGAGGACTAAGGGTGGGCCGGGGCTGAGAGCGGTAAGGGGCTAAGTGTGGCTGGGGGCTGAGGGTGGCAGAAGGCTGAGGGTGGCAGAGGGGTGAGGGTGGCAGGGGGCTGAGGGTGGCAGGGGGCTGAGGGTGGCTGGGGACTGAGGGAGGCTGAGGGGGGCAGAGGGCTGAGGGTGGCAGGGGGCTGAGGGTGGCTGGGGACTGAGGGTGGCAGGGAGGGAGGGGTGTGGCTGTTGGCACTATGCAGACAGGTGTCGCAGGCTGCACAGGGGAGTGATGAAAGGTGCGAGTGGGGGAGGTGGGGTCGGCGGCTGGCGATACGGTCTTGGCGTGAATCGAGCGTCATAGCTCGAAGGCTAGTCTTGAGTATCACAGAGCGGTAGGCTGGGGGTGGAAGGGGGGTGGAGTCATGGGAGCAAGGGATGGAAGGGGGTGATGGGAGGGGGGTATGGAAGGTTGGAGTGATCCAGGATAGCATTCCAACTGACGTCTAAACTGTGCCCAAGACGTGACGAGCTGATGAGGGAGAGGGATGAGGGTGAGACGCCAGCCGCCCGTACCTGATCACAACAGACATATAGGGGTGGGGGTGGGGGAGAGGGGGGGGGGGAGGCAGGCAGGCTGGTGCGGTAGGAGGCAATAATAAGAGGTGAGGTGTCGAAAAACCGCCGTGCCCCCCTCCACACTCCCCCCCCCCCCGAACCCTCTCGTCATATGCCAAAGTTCAAGGATGCCAATAAGACAACCTCTCAATCAAGCCAAGCGAGAGAAGAGGAGAGGAGCTGGAACAGACGGGGGATGGAAGTGGTGGTGTGAGGCTGCGGAAGGAGGGGCGGGACAAGTGCAGGGGGAACAATATGCCAGCCGAGTATACGAAGAGGCAACTCTATCTGGGATTGCGAGGGGAGCCATTATATGTAGGCTGTGAACCAACCGGCCCACCCCGGGCCACGGCCAGCGCGGTGCCCCTGGACGGAAGGGGCATATTGCTGAGGTCATATTTATCTATCCCAACCACATCCGATCGAGGTAGCGACAAGGTTGGACGGCCCGAAAAAAAGAGCCCAGCATGATGCAGTGATTGTCTGAGACAGATTTCCGTCCGAGCGGATTTTTTTTTACTCCAGCAAGCTGTTTGTCTGGTTACCACGTGGGTTTGGCGACTCAACATCCGGGTGGCCACCTCTCACGGGTCACGTGGCCTAATAATGTGACAAGGCCATCTTTTGCTGTGTGCGCCATGAGCTACAACTCAACCGCTAGGCCATAAAGTTTAAAACTTACACTCCGAGATGACCGTTGCAACGGGTACACCAAAATAAACTTGTCTTACTTGAGTGTCTAAATCGGTGTTTGTTGCAAACAAAGCAGCCTAAATTCAAATTCAAGACAGAATATACTTATCTGACATGGAGAAGAGATTCGTAATACTATACCAGTCGCTGTCATAGTATCACGCGGGTGTACAACCGACAGGGAACCAGTCCCCTCATAGTATTGAGCACAACGGGGCAAGATACCAGCCAAACCCTTGAAGCCATGAGGTGGATGGCCTCTGGGTTGCTTCCTGCAGCTTGCTACAAGAGGTACTCCTAATGTGAAATGCAGAGGGGGTTTGTTAACGGTTTGGGTTGGTTATTCAGGACGCTTTAACCACTTTTGGTTATATCGCGTCAATGGGAGAAGGAAGGGAGAGTAGAGCCATGTCCCCGGGAGTAACTCACTACTCTTTGAGAAGACAGACATGGGATCTTTATCACACAGACATGACCACAGCGGGGCGCGAACCACCGATCCACGTACCGTGAGGCTCTCAGGTGGCCAGAGCACTCAATGCGAGCGCTCTAACCCACTGAGCTATCGCGCCGGCCCCGTTTGTTAACGGAAGGCAACTGGCAAACCACATACATTTCCACATTCCCCGTTCCAATGGCAGGGAACCAGCTACAGAGTATTATGCCAGTTGGGGGTAATACCGACAGGGAACGAGCCATAACAGACTGGTGGATATTTTTCAGTTGGTTGTAGTAACAACAGGGAAAGAGCGCCATAGAAGAATGGTTGGTATTTTTTAGTTCGTGGTAATAACAACAAGAAGCCGCCAACCTGATGTCTGTTGCCACGGGAGCAACCACGGTACATATGCGGCACTGACTGTACATCAGGGCCCTTGACCATGTGTAGCACTCATCTGAGGATCATCAGCCACTGCCGCGTTGTGCGGCCATGTAAATTTAAAGTGTACGTGCCACGATTTTGTCTTGCTCAGAGTTAACTTGGTTTAGGGAAGATAAACAAATAACAACTTGTTTTAATTGGAGTTTACATGTTTTATTCGAGGATATCACTATAATCTCGTTCGTCAAAGTAGCGAAAGTGAGATCTGGCGGGTTTATTTCTGGAAGCATTGCATCTGAGCCTTATTTGAAAAATCCCAATAATGTCACAAGATCCACAGGTGAGCTTTGATGCAGTGCGTAGACATCTGTGGTCGAGGGCGTGTATTGTTTTTATGGTTGAGGGCGTTTCGTGGAGTTCAAGCCAATGAGCAGAGAGAATATGAGTCAATATAAAAGCACATGCGTTTGTATTCCCCTTTGACGTCACTTTCCTCGCTCGCAAAAGTTAAATTGGTAGATGCGAAAACAAGTGAAAAAAGTATGCCCTTCTACTATTTGGGGCGTTACAGCTCGATAATACAAGCGTGGAAACACAGAAGATTAATATGAGCTAAAGTCGTTTTGGCGTGGCACGAACACTTTAACAAGGGCAGGGACCCAGCTACAGCCGCAGGTCACGTGGGCCATAACATTTGTAGAGAATGAGCGACGCATTTTGCCCATCAATTTGCGCAGCGCCGCCCTGGCGAGCGAATGTGAGAATGCTTTGAGGAAGCAGACGACAACAGAAATATAATGGAGCCCTAGCGGAGTGATTTGAAGGCAGAGAGTAGGGTGTAACAAGGGCGTGGAACCAGCCTCCACATGTTGATGTGCATAGCAGCCTCTCCATGGGCATGGCTGTTAACATGACAACAGGGAACCAGCGATGTACATTTCTCCAGCGTGGAGGACGAGGACCCAGCCTCACCCCCCCCCCCCCCCAAAAAAAAACCCACCCCCCCACCTCCGCTTCCCCCCGCCACGTGGAGTAAGGCACACGGCGTGACCTGCGGGGTACGACTTGGATTATAGCCATTTTGCACCACGACAAGTCAACTCAACAGGTGCATAAACATACACATACACATTTTACCCAGGCAATATAACCAAACAAACCTGTGTCGCAAAACAGATTCCGGCTCCCGAAACTACGGGACATTGGAGTGCGGGTGTTTGGTCATCTGTAGGCCTATACTTCGTACACCAACCAATCATCTTTTTTTGCTCTGCACCAAATCCACCTTAAGTTCACGCTATATTCCGCGGCCGCGTGGCTGGGTGAAGCTAGCAGGTTAACGGACACTTGAGATGCCAAGTGGGGTGGGTGCAGACAGCTATAGGGACGAGTAGATGTGACTTGAGCAGATGTTAAGCTGGTATTAAAAGGACTCTCGCCGTCGGTGATTAGCCGTGTACAGCCAGGAGCAGGTGGCTGCGGGTATATATGATCAGTCTCTTGATGGACATGGAAAGACTCACTCATACACCTACGTGATGGCCACCTAATATCGCTCACCACCCGGTGTCGAGCATCACCTATTGTCGCTCAACACTTAATATCTATCACCAATGGCGGTACAGCCAACGTGGGGGGGGGGGGGAAGCAAGTGCACAGGAAGGCTTCATTAGGTCCACAACCTCCCGCTACAATGACCTGGAGATGGATGATAAAGGCCACAGAGGCGGATGCCGGGTCGCGAACCCATGACCTGTGCACCGTCAACTCAGACTGCGAGCCCACGGAGTTCGAGAGGCTCCCTTTCTGGACATGCAATCTGAAGAACGGGACTCAAAGGGACTTTTGCGGCGCTTTAAATGACGGCTTCAAGGAGAGGTCAATGTCC